>JAEMOT010001266.1:145461-165349 GCA_019297695.1 Apostasia ramifera
AATAATAAAAAAATAAAAAAAGGACCCAGATGATAATTTTTGAAAATCTAGGGACCCCGATGTTATAAATTTAAAATTATAGACCTGTATGATAATAAACCTTAAACTCAGGGACCTGAGTGAAATTACCCCTTAAAAAAAAGAGGATGGTCCAAATCAATCAGATTTTGAGCGAATATAAAATAGTTTAATAATTTTAAAAATCTTTCCATTAGATCCTCAAAATTGATATTAAATTTCATTCGAGTCTTCTCTAATTTAATTTTATATTTTATATTTTTTAAATAATATTTATATTTAAATTAAATATATAATTATAAAATATAAAAATAACTATCTTCTTTCCCATTTCCTTGAGGTCTCATTTGGTTCGAGGTAAATTTTTTGTCCAACACAAATTTTAACTATAAAAATTAACTTTATTTCACAACCAACACAAATACAAATATTAGAATTGAAGGTATTTCACATTTTACACACTTTCTAATATTAAAATAAATATTTCTCCCATTAAATTTAAAAAATAAAATATTTTTTTTCTCTTGTTAAAAAAAAAGCTCGAACCAAACGAGGCGAAACTACAATGGCAGTGTGCACCGGCCCTGGACGCCCTCACCGCCTCACATTCAGGGCTGCCATGTGCGCTCGCAAGCAATGCCCTGGGTGTTCCAATATGCGCCGGCTCACAACTATTGCGAAGGGTGCACAACGGTTCTGCAAGCGGCAGCTACGGTGCTGCTTGCGAGCGCGCACGACGGCCCTGCAAGCGGCTGTTACGGTGCGATTTGTGCATGCATTGTAGCCACCCCGCCACGATCGTGAGCATACCGTACGCAGCGGCTGCTCACTAGCAAGGTGTGGATGCCAATGCATGCAGCGGCCGTGAGCCTTCCCAAAGCCGGCGTAGTCCCGAGCACAACACGATGGTAGCCCGCAAGCTACGCTGGCCTGTATACTATCGTTGCGGCACTGATGGAGGTGAGAGAAGAGGAGGATTTTTTATATTTTATGATTATATATTTAATTTAAAAATAAAATTATTTGAAAATTAAAAATATATAAATTAAGTTAAAAGGATGAAACTTAAGATTAACTTTAGGGGTTTATTGAAAGGATTTTTAAAATTATAAATTTATTTGATATTTACCTTAATTTTAAGAACCTGTATGATATTCATTATTGAAAAACTCTAACTGAACTGCCACGTGTCGGTCTGTTAAATATTAGAGATAATTACACTCAGGTCCTGAGTTTAATGCTTAATAATGCACATATTCATATTTTTTAAATTATAACATCGAGATCCATGAGTTTTAATAAATTATCAAATAGATTCTTTTAATTTTTTTTATTTTTTTTAAATTACTATTATACCCTCAGTCTCTCTCTCGTCCCGATCCCATGCACGGGCGACGTCGCGCGGGCGCCACGCGACCGCCAGTGGGTCGCACAAGGGTCCGGTGGCCACGCGGTGTCCCCTGTGCGCGGGGATCAGGAAGAGAGAGAGGGTCCACGTGCACGGACGACGGCCGCGCGGCCGCCGGTGGATCGCACAGACTGCCCGACCCTCTTACCCATGCGCGGCATCGCCCGTAAGCGGGATCGGGAGGGGAGAGAGAGGCGGGAAGGAAAGAGAGAGGCCGAGAGTATAATGATAATTTAAAAGAAATTAATAATAAAAAATTAAAAAAAAAATTATTTAATAATTTATTAATATACAGGGACTTAATATTATAAATTTAAAAAATATAGATACGTGTGTTATTAAGCATTAAATTCGGTAATTATCCCTAAATATTATTACCAATGAAACTCATTTGCATTGGGACAACAAGGAGATTCTCGCACGTGTAGGGCTGCTAATTAGCCGGGGTTTTAGCGAGTGGATCTAAACTAGAATTCAAACGAATTCAAACTTTTAAGTACGAATAATATAAAAACAAGGTAAATTGCATATTGGCTCCTAAAGTCTGAAAAGTATTAGAGATTGATCCTAATATTTTTAAAATTTTAATTTAATTCCTTGTAAAAAATACTATTATTTTATTCTAATTAAAATATAATTATTAATTTTTATCATTTTTTAAATATAATTTTACTATAGAAAAATCCTATCTAGAATTAAGGGTAAATTTTATAAAATTATAGTAAGATCGACGATAATATATGATGCTGAATGCTGGCATGCAAAGAGAAAACATACAAATAAAATAAATATTGCAGAAATGAGGATGCTAAGATGGATGTGTAGATATACACGAAAAAATAGAATGAGAAATGAGTATATCTAAAAGAAAATTGGTGTTGCATCATTGATGATAAACATAAAAAAAGTCAGCTTAGATGATTTGGACATATAAATTATAGGCCGATTGAAGCTTCAGTTAGAAAAATTGAGTTATTGGATCTTACCTATATACAAAAAGAAAGAAGAAGACCAAAGAAGGCATAGCAAGAAACCATAAGAAGTGGTCTTAGTTACTTAAATTTAAATAAGAATTTGGTAATTAATAAAGCGCAATGAAAATAAAAGATTCATATAGCCGACCCCACCTAGTGGAATTAAAGCTTAGTTGTTGTTATTGTTATTGTTTTAAATATAATTTTAAAATATTCATATTTATTTTTTGTTAGAGCATAAAAATAAGAGAGAAAAGAAATTTAATTTTAATTTTTTATTAATTTTTTATTAATTTTTTAAAAGTAGTGAGAATAAATAAAATAAAATAATTCTTTAAATATGTGAATTATATAAACTAGTAAAAAATAATTAAATTTTATATTTTATCAAAAAATAATAATTAAAAAAATAACATTCTAAAAGTGAGATAAAACTGCAGTACTTTTATAACCTGGATTAAATTAAATTTTTTAAAAATTAGAACTAACTTGTAATGTCTTTCAAATCTCAAAAGCCCAACGCAATTTATTCAAAAAAAAGCTTTTAAGTACTAATAAAATTTATTTAAAATCAATTAAATTAAAATTTAATTCTTAATATGTTGAATAAAACCTTATTTTTAATGTAATTTTAGATTTGTATGTTCCTTTAAATTTCTCTATCAATTTAATATAATAGCCTCAAATAAAAATTTAGACAAAATACCTATCAATTTGAACTATTTGGCCCCAAAAATCTAAGATGTAATTTGAAAAAATATAAATTGTAATTATCATCAAATATTAGGTATAATATTTATAGGAAAAGGAAGGATCATTGACTTTTAATATATTCATCACTGATAAGCAAAATTGACCTTTAAAATAATAATATTTGTGATATATATATATATATTTCGTATAAGATCGAAGATATTGACTTATTATGAAAATTTATTATAATATAACTATACTATATTTACATTGTGATAAAAAGAATAATTTAAGTTTACCTAAGAAAATAAAAGCTAAATGATTATCCATATATAAATTTTAATATCGAACTAAATAGTAAAAATTCACACTTTTTATCATAAAATAAAAGAAAACTAACAAAATATCACCTCTAAGCATAAAGTCTCTCTAGACAACTACTAAAATTAGAAGTTTAACCACATGAAGCACATGAGAAATAAATTTTTTTTTTTTGATTGTGAGAAATAATTTAATATTGCTTGAAAACAACAAAATGGTAGCTTTGAGAATAAAGCACACTATATAAGCACATGACTTATATCATCAAAATGAGTAAGGAATACAATAATAGAAACATTCTAATTTATTTAATTTGTTCTTTATCATGCGCTTCGAGAATTCTCGTATAATCTCCTTTTGTTTATCATTATTCATCAGTGAACATTATTACCTCAAAATCAATCAAAATGTGGTATGTTAAATCTAGGTCTCTCACGTAATAGTGCAAAACCTCTAGGTCGATTGCATAATTATGAATTATATCACATTACATTGATGAAAGATCAGATCTTTCTGTACTTAAATGAGATGAATGATTAAATTTTCTTTAACTTGATAAAATCGATGATGCATAATTATGTATTTAAAATATGAAATTATATATACATAATTTTAGAGATTAAATAAGTAAAAAATCTTTTTTTAGGTATGGCATAAAATTCACCAAAATATTAACATAATACTAAGAAGAATAACTCCATAAAGCATTAGACTCTCTTAAAAGTGACAAATCTCATTGGAGAAAAGATAATGAATAATCAACTTAATCGAAATTTGAGGCCGAAGGACTTGACCCATATCGAAACAAAATCAAAATGTAAGATTTAAAAACTGAACAGTGATCAGACCCGTCAGTTGAACAGTTCATGGTCTAACCAATTTAATCAATTAAATTGAGATTCAAATGAATAGCCCTATAATTATATCATAAACATTACAAATAATATTTAAAAAATTAAAATTAATTTAAAAATAAAACAAGTAAAAAACTTTAAAGAAAGATTAATACTTCAACTAATATATACAATACTACCAACTAAATTTAAAATTATAATTACACATTACACAAAATTCACGTAAAAAGAATATAAAATATTACTATACACTTATTAAATTAATTTTATACATTCATGAATTTTAACCACTTCAATCGGCCTAAATAATCTACCTACTAAATCAATTTTTAGACGATTCAAACATTTCCAAAGGCCACAGTTTACAGTACTTAAAAACTTTCTAATAAATTTTTATTTTTAAAAAATTTATGATATTGAAGGACTCTAAAAATTATAATTATTATATAAAAAAATTTAAATCAATAGTTTATATCGATATCAAAAAATATTCTATTATTTTATTTTTTAAAAGTCTAATTTTACTCTTCCTCCTTTCCTGTCCCGCAATCATATGTGCTGTTAGGGAGAATTTTTTGTGTGCACAATGTATGCTACATCATTCATCCGCACACAAATAAAATTAAACCACGTGATACAACGGGCTGTTTCAGATATTATATAACACTAATTTTTTGCTACATAGCACTGATTTTTTGCTACGTAGGACTACATAATATTGACGTCTTGTTATTTAGAGCTACGTAACACTAATTTCTTGCTACATAGTACTGATTTTTGCTACGTAGCACTGATTTTTTGCTACGTAGGATTACATAATATTAACGTCTTGTTATCTGAAGCTACATAGCACCAATTTCTTGTTACATAGTACTGTCTTTTATTACGTAGCACTAATTTTTTACTACGTAGGACTACATAATATTAGCGTCTTATTGTCTGAAGCTACGTAGCACTAATTTCTTGCTACATAGTACTGACTTCTTATTAGATAGAGCTACGTAATATTATGTAGATAACAAGACGTTAATATTATATAGTCCTACGTAGCAAAAAATCAGTGCTACGTAGAAAAAGTCAGTACTACATAGCAAGAAATTAGTGCTACGTAGCTCCAAATAACAAGGCATCAATATTATGTAGTCTTACGTAGCAAAAAATCAGTGCTACGTAGCAAAAAATCAGTGCTACGTAGCAAGAAATCAATGCTACGTAGCAAGAAATCAATGCTATATAATATCTGAAGCAGCCCGTCATGTCACGTGACTTAATTTTATTTGTGTGTGGACAGATGACGTGGCACATATTATGCACACAAAAATTTCCCGCTGTTAGGTGGGTGACAGACACGAAGGCTGAAAAGTTGAGAGAGGAGAAAATATAAAAGTGATATATTCTTAAGAATTTGAAAAAATATGAAAGGTAAATTTAGAAAACTATTAATAATATTGAGGAGAAAAATCATTCGTAATATTAGGTAAATGGTAAGAAATTATCAAAAAAAAATTAAAAATTAAGGACCAAAGTATAATTAAAAATTAACTATAAGGACCTTTTAGTAATGAACTCAATTAAATTTAATACAAATGAGATGACGCAACAATAAATGAACCAAGTTATTTCTGATTGTCAAACCTGTTTCTCCACATAGAGTAATTGTGGTGACCTTTGCTGAACTTACAGGCATTGGAGACGAGGGTGGCCTTCTCGACAATGACATTCGATTTTCCGTCAATTCGGTACGAGATATCAACTTCCTCGAGAATTACATGATAAATGATGTCATTCGACGATGATGAATCCTCGTCGACAATGCCCACGGAAAGAAGTGTGGGATCTCGGTTATGGGGCAGGCTTCTTTGAGACAGAGACCGAATATCCCAAGAGAGCACCTGCTTGATCAAGCTTTCGAATTCATCAATGGAGGAATACAGAGATATGTTCTCCTGAAAGCAATGGAAACCAACCAAAGATCAGTTATCTTTTTTGGTTTAAAGGCAAAGTATGATAACCTTTTCCAATGAAAACATTAGCTGGTCAGCCTCAATTGAGGCTTAATTTTAAGATTCAAAATACCAAAAAATTAAAGGTCTAACCCTTTTGGCACGAAATGACATTTGCCGATGATTAAAACTACCTAAATCTATTCAAGCCTTAAAAGTTAAGTCCCAGTTAAAAGGAAAAATTATTGAGTTTGGCGCAGAGCCAAGCATGCACATACGCGCAAGTAGGTGAGCCCCACATGCGACAAGAGTCAAGCATGCACACATTGCCTTACACCGTTTCTCCACATAGTAGATCATGCGTAAACATAGGGGCACATTTAAACTACGTAGAGCCATTTTTGGTTACGTAAGGACCGAAAGAAATATGAATTATTACCAAGTTGTTAATGTATCTAATTGTAGTTATGTACGGATATTTTTGACACGTAAGAGCACATTATAACTACATAAGGAAATACATAAGGAAATATCCAAGCAAAAACAAATAGCATTTACGTAACTGTAATGTAATTCTATTAATAGAAATGACCTGCTATGTAGAAGAATGGTTAGGTAACAACTCTATTCTACCTTTCTATCTATGGGCGATTGGGCTCCAAATATTCGCATTAGCATGTAGTCCGAAACCAATAATTTTTTAATTACAAAATCCAACTAGAACTAAAACTGGTATACCTAAGGAGCAATCAATTCTATGCTATATGACCTATGAATACCTTTCCAAAGTAATAATGTCCAAAAAGTAGAGCTTTTCCTAGCCAAGTGAGGAGGGAGTTTGCCTAAAACTAGGTGACCCTAAGTTCAAATCGACATCACTATAATACCCAATTAAGGTGGGAGAATTGTAATATTTCAGGAGAATTTAAAAAAAGTCAACAAAAAAGTTGATATTGCCTTCGAAAGTTTATATAGAAAATTTGTAATACTACAGCCATATACTTAGTTTAACTTCTAACTTTAGTATTGAAAAAAATAAAAGTAAAGAATTTAAATACTTAGAAAGGCATCTTTTATTAAATATAACCATTTTTATGGTTATTAAACCAACTCCAAAATGGGTACAAAAAATTGAAGTTTATCACTCGCATACAAAGGAAATGTTCAACAAATACTTTAACAATTATTGTTGAGATGCATTGAATATTACCTCATATATATGTTCCAAGTCATTTACTTGATCCAATCCCTAAATCATGTGCACTGCATAGGCATTTCACAAGTTCGGGTTCCCCGACAGGGTTAAGCTAGTGTGCTATTTCTACACTTGTTTCAAAGTATTTTGAATGATCTTGTAATGTTTCGAGGTATAATGCAAAATTAAGTTAGCACTAAGATACTATTTCTTATAAATTTGAAATAAGCTATTTCCTCCCTCCTCTCTTTGAAATTCCAAATTACTCCTTTTAGTGAAATTTTTTATTTATCAATGTCATAATATGTAGCTCTAATTTAGGGTGAACTAAGTTAAATGTGTATAAATGCAAGTTTTGACCACTACTTGCATCTATGTAATAACTAATGCCATCCAAAAATTTCTCACAATACGAAGGTTTTATCACAAATTCAGTAAATAAAACAAGTTCCTCTATGAGGATGATCAAGAGATCGACCTAAGATGCTTCAACATCATGGCTATCTAAAGCTTTTCACCTCAACATATCCTAAAATGAGACAAGTACTTAACAACTCGAGACAATGATTACGGACAATAATAATTCGAGAGGTTAAACAAATTGCAAGGTCATACATGCCGAGCAGCCTAGATCGATTGAATTAGTCGGACATTATGGCACAACATGTCACCTAAGTGTATGAGATATCATGTCTAGTAACATGATTGTTTGAGAGGACAAGCTGAACACTAAAAAACAACATATAACCTTCATGTCTTGAGAACAAACCACACACTATGGCATAAAAGGTTATCTACATTGAAATGTCATCTCATGCCAGGGATATCAATTTCAAGCAACACGATAGTTCAAGAGAATACAAGCCGAATATCGAGGAACGACATATCACTGAAGTGTTAAAAAGAGCAAACTGAGTGTAGTGGCATGGCATGCTACTGAAGTACTCAAGATATCCCTGCCGAGTATTCCACTACTAAAGGGAACTCCCTACTGTGCGATATGGAATGAAATATTAAGCAACATGATTGCTTTGGAGAACACAAGCTGAATATCGAGGAACAACATTATTAGAGCGTTGCAGAGAACTGAATAAGCTTTGTGGCACATGTCAATGAAACACCAAGATGTCCTTGAGTATTCTATTATTCAAGAGAACTCCTTATCATGTAGCACAAGCATAAAATCTACTAAATGCTCAAGGGAACCCAACAGCTCGAAAATGCCACGAGACAAAACAATTTGACGCAATCTTTGAAGACAGACCCGAAAGTCCACAACCACTACAGACATTTAGCACTCTGAGACAGGCAGATAAAGGCGTTGAAAAGAATGTCGATCACTTCCAGGAAGGGAAAGGGAGAGGAAGAGTGAAGGGGTGGGGGAAGAAAGGTCGTAGCGAGATGGAGGGGAGATCTAAACACCCAAAACCTCCTGCGTTTGGGATTTCTATAAGGAGATTTTAGATCAAGTTTGGACCAGAGCCCCTGTCCCCTACCTATGGCACAGAAGAAGCGTACCAATAAGGTAGCGAGAGGGAGGGTAGATCTAAACACCCAAAATCTCTTGCATTTAGGATTTCTATAAGGAGATTTTAGATTAAGTTTGAACCAAAGCCTCGAACCCCAACCTATGGCACAAAAGAAGTGTACTATAAGGAAACCAAAGAAAAATTCCATGGGCTCATAAACATTGTCAGCAGCTTTTTGCACTGATGAATTTGACATGATGGAGGAAGGAAATACATCTTACAATGGAGGCATGGGCATGAGAATGGACTAACTCCAAGAACACATGAAAGTAATGATGGAGATGTTCAAAAATGTTTAACTAGGTAACAACTTCGGAGACCATATAGGGTGATATGCAACATCATCTTACTTGGAGCATCCAACTCGAGAACTAAAGAGTTCTTTGGACCAGAAATCCTCTTCCCATCCTTCTGAAAGCAGTAAGGACAACCCTTTAGGTTGAAGCCATGATCGACTTACAATTGTTTGACGCTAGGTCTTCTTTGCTATACTAAAAATGACATCATGCCTCAACGTGGTGGAATGCATACCTTCAGAGTAGTCATGAATGTGTGACATGAAAAAAATTCAACTGGCTACTGCGACCTTCATGAAGCGATGAAGTGTCATGGACCGCACCAAAGCTAAGGAGTTTCCACCTCTTATGAAGTCAATGAAGGTCTCACCACTCGAACAAGGTGATTTGCAATTAGGAGATGGGACAAAGATGCCTTACCCATCGGTGACATAGGCACAACGTTTCCATCATCTACCGAGTAATATCAGCTTCAACAAATGCCAAAACAACGAACATCACGAACAATAGATATTGAAAGGTCAGTTCAATCAAGAGACCATGCATGATGGACATTCTGGCTTAGGAGAACCGATAAGCTACTACGGCAAGGCATCTCACCTAGGCACTCGGGATATATTTGCCAAGTAACATGATTGTCAGAGAAAAAGTTTAGACAATTGAGGAACCGCAATTTCACCTAAGTATCCAAGAGAATTGATCAAATGTTATGGCATAACATGTCACCTAAGCGCTCAAGATATCATTTCCACAACATGATAGCTTGAGATAGCACAAGTCAAACATTGAGGAACAACATCACACGTGTCCAATAAAATTGACCAAGTGTAGATACATGACATGTCATCAAAGCATCCCAAGATATCCAAAAAAAGTATTCCCCTACTCAACAGAACTCCCTATCGAGCACACAAGACAACATATCCCTAAAGTGCTTGAGTGAACCCAAAGGTTCGATGGTGCTCCAAGCCAAAACAACTCGCGGCACTCCACAGAGGTAGAAACAAAAACCTGCAACTATAGACAACAAGCACTCCAAGATGAGCAGACAATGATAGTGAAGTAGAATGACAATGCTATATGAAAGGGGTTGAGTCTGTAAATTATACACCTTTAAGAAAATAGAGCCTTATACTTCTCCAGCATTGCATCTTTTCTTTTCTTCCTCTCCAACAAAGCCTATCAACGAGCAACAATGAGAAAAAGATAGAGAACCTCTTGTTGATTACGCTGGCAGCCACCAAGAAGCCAAGTCTATGCTCAGGGCTATTACCGATTCGATTTCGAGCCGAGCTAATACCGGCTCGAAATCGGATTGATTACATTTCGATCGACTCGAGCTCGATTGGGTTCGACTTCGAGCCGATTTCGATTCATTTTCGAGCCGGCTCGAAAATGAATGAAATCTCAATTTTTTTTAAGTCGATCTCAAGCCGGGTAAGTTCAACTCGATCCGACTCGAGATCGGCTCGGTTTATAATATATATATATATATTATATTTAATATATATTATATACATATATTATATATACATATTATAATATAAAATATAGTTTAATTCGAGCCAATTTGAGTTGGATCGAGCCGAGCTTACCCCGGCTCAAAATCGGCTCGAAATTATTACCGAGCCGAACTTTTGGCTCGTTAGTCGGCTAATTTAGATTGACTCGATTTCGATTTGATCTAAAATCGATTCAATTTTCGATCGATTTTCAATCTTCGATCCATATTAACACCCTTATCTGTGCTATAACCCCAGACAGAAATGAAGATCAGACAACAATCAAATCTCTTGTCCGCTAGTTCATCCTAATTTTTAAATCAAGGGATTAAATGTCGGCCATTAATTAATTAAAATTTCTTTATTACTATTTGCTTTCATTGCAGACACATCAAATATCCTAAGAAATCATGTCAAATTATGCAAATGCCTTAGCCTTACTGTATTTTATGGTCCACATCATATGCAAAGCAGAAGCTATTAGACAGTAATTAGGTAGGATAGGCTATTAAGAATCACTTTTAGACCATGCATCAGAAGATATCATGTATTGCAGAACCAGCTTAAAAAATAGTGTCATAGTAATAGCACTTACATTTTTGGACCAGCAGATGGATAGAGTAGAACGAAATCCTGCAGAAAAGTAAACTGAGGATACAGCCAAGGCATTTTCCTCCTAAATAGATGTCAAAAAAAAAAAAAGGTAGAAGTTAGGAAACTCAATGAATTACCAAGAATGGGGACAACTCAAAAACTAGAAACAACTGGGTCCCTCTAATTTGTGCTCGTGTGCAACTAGGTCCCTACTATTATGAATTAAGCAAAGTGGTTTTCAAAATTGTTTAAATGTGTATCTGGGACCATACCTATAGTAGAAAAAATTGCATAATCAGCAAACTAGAGGGATCTAGTTGCTATTTTAAACAGTAGGGACCAAGATGCATATGAGAGCAGTCTAGAGGGATCCAATTGATATTCACTTTATATTATGATAAAGATGCCATGCGTTGCTTTAAAGAGAATGTAAGCAGAAAATTAGTTGACCTATAAGCATCAGAAATATTCAAGTGCATATGAATATAACCAGAAGAATCACACAAAAGGACACGCTTTTCCTCTCAGCAACATAGATGATTGCATCCTTGTTTATGAGAGTGAATAGCTGACATCAATTGATATATAAATTAAGATTCCATGTCAGGCACATCAAATGGCCTTGGATGACAAATAGCAGATTGGGGCCAGTAAAATGAACCCAAATGTCTTTTAACTCCTTCCAATATCGAAATGGGTCATGTTGTGTTAATATTAAGTTATAGAATGACCCGAATTCACTTTCAAGTCAAGTTTGACTTGCTTGAAATTAATTATGAGTAGATTCTAAAGGTGTTACCGATACTATATCATAAAAGTAGGAATTGACCTAGTAAAGTATATTTTTCTTCCACATTTTCACTCAAATTACGCAGCTAAAGGCCACTCCACCTCTTCTAACATCTTATTATTAACCGACTCTTTCCATTCTCTTAAAAACTAAAC
Source organism: Apostasia ramifera (assembly GCA_019297695.1). Lineage (NCBI taxonomy): Eukaryota > Viridiplantae > Streptophyta > Magnoliopsida > Asparagales > Orchidaceae > Apostasia > Apostasia ramifera. The sequence goes on from JAEMOT010001266.1 coordinate 157,734, forward strand.
AGTGTTCCAACCACTCACTGCACACAATGCAGCCACATTGTTTGTGACCATCTCTTCTATTATTACAGCTTCAAATAGAGATAAGTTACGACTATTAAACTAATTCGAATATTCAAAATCCTAAGATATAAACAGCATGTCGATTTGTTGTATGCTGGTAAAGTACCTTTCGCAGTTTCGCTACAAACAGTGATTGTGAAATTGTTGAACCACATGGATATTTGTAACAGCTTTGCTTCTAATGATAACTGTTATAACATTTACAAATATCATTTAATAATATTCTACATATATTAACAAGGCAACTTATAATGTGAAATAGAGATACTTAATAGGTTATTATTGCTTTGAGGAATATGTAGTAAATAATTTATTGTTGTGAAGATGATAACTAATTGATGAATGCCATGGTCACTAGAATCCAAAAATTTAAGTGTGAGTTTGGCCATCAGCTCATTGCAAGTCATAGCAGATATAATATTTTAGAAACAACCTAACAACTAAGATAGTAAGCCTATTGTAGCAATACTAAATATCCTCACCACAAACATTTGCTGAGTACAATGCCAGTGCCAATACAAATGCGCAAAAACATATAAGAGCAGCAAAAAACAAGGTTCACAGTGGTAAACTTCTTGGCATCTAGGATGGTGAATTTTCAAAAAGACTGGCACGGGAGTAAAGATAACCAACACAACAATAGAACAATAAAATGGAAGAGAAAGTAAAGAAAAAACAGAAAAAATAATTGGCATAAGGTAAAAGATGGAGCAGTTGAGAAAGTAAGTCCAATGGCATAGGGTAAAAGTAAATCCACCAAATTCACATCGTTTGCAAATTTAAAAATCATGAAAAAAACTTCAACTGTGAACTGATCAAATGATCCAAAGGAGTTATAAAATCCTCATATTTCATGGAAACATAATCAACGAAAAACAGGCGTATGCCACAAGAATTTAGCAATGAAAACATAGCTAATGGTACAAACCGTATAAGCAAAGGAATAAATAACAGAAATATAATGGAGAAATGTATAAGAATAAACAAAGAAAATAGAAAGACAATTAATACCGATGTTACAAAGTAGTTAACGTGGAAAGTACCTTCAACCAACTGGGGACATTTGCTCCTTCAATGCTATCAGAGTATGGCAAGTAAGGTTTGATATCAAGCACAGGCTGCTGACAAAAATCAAGTTGTCAGCACAAGATCATACTTTAAAACTGCCAATCAACAATAAGAATTTAGGGCTTCATATATCTAATGATTTAATTTTTCTGGCGTTATAAGCAATGTCTATACCGTGCCATCAACCATATCAACTCCAGAAAGGAGAACTGCATGTCCTTCAAGAGCCTCAATCTAGCCAAAAAAAATAAAAATAGATATAAAAATAAAAATAATCAAAGCGCATGCTTATAATAAAAATAAATATTTTGAATAGATCACATGCAGCACTACCTTTATGTTAATATTTTGCATTAACTTTATAAGAAATTAGATTCCATATAAGAAACAAAAAAATAATATTAATGGTTCAAAGATCCATTTAGTTTTGTAATAAACACGAGATTGTTAATCATGTGCAGGTTTTATGAAGCACACGTTTGAGCGAGAAGCTTAATTTGCTGCAATTAAAAATCTGCCAAGTTTAAAATTTAGCTATGAAAGGATTTGACTCAATGTACATCATTTTCATGAAATTTCTTTAATTTTTTGTCTAGAACGGTATTCCAAAGTTTATGTAGGTCAGTTCAGATTATGTGGTTCAAAGAACAGCAAATCAAGCCAATTAACTTTGGTAGAAAATGAATTTCAAATCCGATCATGGGACTCATATAGGACGTGACCTGTCAGTAATCAACACATACACTTATTTCCTTCTCCAAATTTAATTAAATTTTTCCATCAAACTTTTTCTGTTTCACTTGGCTGGCAATAACAGTGAACATGATTATGTAGGGCTTGCTAATTCTTTCCTTCACATTTTATCTTTCTTTCTTTTAAAGAACTTTTACAGAAATGTATTATGGAACCTACTTCATTGCAAGAGAAAGTTTCAATCAGTTGTTTTCCAGTGTTACAATCATTGATTTTCATAGGCTACTTCAACAACATATATATGTTGCTAAAGTTAACACATACAAAGTATCAAACTTACAGATAACAAAAGTCTCGGTTCTTTTAGTTACAATAATTTCTAATAAAACAGTGGATTTAAGTACCTCATAAATCATGGTCTGTTTTTCTAAAAAGAGTATTAGAATAGTATTCCTCAAAGCAAAACCATCTCTTTAATTAGGGTTGAAAAAATGATCAATTGACCGAAAATTGCAGTTCAAAAGATGAATAAGTATGGAGAATCATACTTTTGCAACAGAAAGACCAATTGGACAAGGCCTATGAGGTGATCTTGTCGCAAGGACGCCCATCTTGCCACCTTCAAGTCTGGGAACTCTTACCTATTGAAATATAATTGAAATGTTGCATTCATTATTCTTAGAAACAATGCTAAGAATATTATTGGCTAAAAATGACAGCCACAAGGAAAAGACAACCTTTGCCTTGAACTTAGACAAAGATGGCTGTCTCCACAACTTCTCAAGGTCTGTGTTCAGATGAAATATGTAGAGCACCCAACAGTAGGAGTATTCAGCAAGTCCATCCAATGCATCCGGTGGAACTCGACTAGGATCAAATACCAAGCATGCTCTAGAAAGAGGCACAAGTAAAGGTTGCCTTGGAGTACCATTCCTGCATAAATATTTTACTTTTTTGATATCATAGCTTATAACTCACAGACTATTTGTATCTAGCTTGTCTAGAAAGGGCAAGATCCGAGAAGGCATGGTTTCCCAAAAACATGGAAAGTCAATTTGTTGAAAGGGCCTTCATCTAATTTGAAAAATAAGAGAGCCAATCAGTGCTTTGTAGATAATGCAATAACAAATGAAGATGTTTAAAGTAGAATTCTTCAGGAGATACCAGTTCATTTGGAAGATGACAATCTTATATGGTTATCCAAAAGTTTATGTGCGGTTTTTACATGATATGGAAAACTAGATGGTTGCGCTAAATTAGCAAAAAGTGTTTAATCATTCATTCACATTCACATATTCTTGAACAATCCTACATGTATAATTCAATAGAAAATCATTTGCCTTGAAATTTTCAGTGAACTCAAGCTCACAAAATGAAGAACTGAATGAAACACAAGCATATTTAAGTAGTAGATCTCTAGACGTGGTCTAATGGTCTTGCCAAAGAAATGCCACTATTCTCACAATAAAAAGAAGAAAAGTACCCAATGAAGGCAACAGTAGATATGAAGCCCGAAACAGATGGAATTTTAATTTGATACTTCGCAGTTTCCTTCATGACTGGAGCTTCCCGCCAAAAGCTCTTCAACCAGAGGTCATTCTTACATTATTTTGTCTGTACTACTTCTAATATGTAACCTTGCTTGCCTAACGCTCTTCAACCAGAGGTCGTTCTTACGTGTTGTCTATACTACTTGTAATACATAACCTCTCATATACAGAACTTTTAAATCGCCATTGAACAGCGTTGTAGTTTTTACGGGTTCAACCGGTATCCACATGGAGGTCGTTGTTTCTTGTTTAACAAATTTTTAGGTCAACAGCAATAATAATGATAATGATAATAATAGATTAAAAAAACTAACATTTTCCCAAGTTCTATAAGGCATACCTAGTAGCAAAGCAGGATTGCACGAAGCCGATGGGAGCCATCGGATACGAAGAAGCAGAAACAGAAGCCGAGATCATAGGATCATTAGAACTCTGTCGAATCAAAGCCTCCCGCAATGCCTAAAGCCACGAAAAAATCTGTAATAAAAATACCGAAACCTATAAAAAATTCACTTCTTCGGCCTGCTAGACAGTAACTACACCTGCTGAGCACGAACTCTCCCGCGCCGCTCCGACGCTGCCTTCTCTACAGAAGCCTTGAAAGAAGCCTCAAGCTCTTGAACACGAAAATACAGAAACCTCGCCCTCCGACTGTAAAAGGAAGCTGGCACGTCGCTAGGGTTTAGGGTTTTCAATTTTCCTAGATGGGTTTTTCAAGGAAGAATACGAGAAGGACCAGAGTTACCTGAGAAGAAAGCGGCGGCCAAAGATATCACGGCGGTCGCCGCCACCGCGGCCGCTAATGCAGTGGCTGGAAACTTACAGACTCCAGCGGCAGACATTGGACGCGCGCCGTTGCGATCGAGCGGGCGACAAAACGAGGAGGATGCGCGCGAAATTACCCATGGATTCTATCGAACCCACATTGAGGCGGTTCAACGAACCGCTCCAGTTCAGAAAGATGATTTGGTTCGGTTCAACAGATACAGACCGCTCGATACTCATTATTTTTAAATAAAATTGATTCAGTTTACAAATAATATTTAATAGTGATATATATATATATATAAATTTTTCTGATACTTATAAAATATTTTATATAAGCATATATATAACACATATAAATTTTTATAACTTTATATTTAATATATATTATATGTAAAATAAATATTTAAATTAGAAAATTAATTTATATAAATATGTTATACCTAGTTGTATATGTACCTCTCACTTATTATGTATATGATGAATAAATAATATATATGGAAATAATTTTGCATTAATTCAATTTTGTTTTTAATTAGCATAACAATTGATGATTTGGGCCATAAGAGCTCATCTAATTTTTGTGGGCTGGGCCCAATTTAAAGTTCCTGCCTTGACAGGCTTAGCCGGCTTGAAATCCATGGATCAAAGGGCCGGCCTTTAATTTGAGTGGGCCATTTTGTGGTCTGTCTCTCTCTCTCTCTCTCTCAATGACATGTACGTAATTTCCCCAAAATTGTTAAAAAAAAACCTTAATTTTCATATAATTTCAGTGACTAACATATAATATTAATATTTGAATATCTAATATACAAAATAACTGAATTTTAGTGATATATAATTAACTTATTTTTTTTTCTAAAAGATATAGTTAAGGGTTGTTCGACTTCGAGCCGTTTTCGAGCGGCTCGAAATAATAAAATCTCAATTTTTTTTCAGCAGATCTCGAGCCGGCTAAGCTCGACTTGATCCGACTCGAGATTGACATGGTTCATAATATATATATATATATATATTATAGATGTATTATATATATAACATGTATTTTAATTTGAGCTGATTTTGAGCTGGATCGAGTCAAGCCTGCCTCGGCTCAAAATCGAGTCGAAATTATTATCGAGCCGAATTTTTAGCTCGTTTAGATCAACTCTTTTTTTATTTGATTTAAAATCGATTTAATTTTTGATCGATTTTTAATTTTCATTTTTACCCTTAAAAATTCCCATTACAGACCTTTGTTCTTTTAATGCAAGAAAAAGCTGCCTGCACAGTAAGAAAGACTAGTTAAAGGCAAAAGCCTAAAGCCTGCACAGAAACATCAGCAATAACAGAAAAGCAGCCCAAAAGAACACAAGGTACATCTATGAAAATAATTATTTTATTATGCATCACCAAATTCACTCATTTTATAGTTTACAATTGGAAGATTAGTTCAATATTATTTAAGAAAATTAATTATTTAATTTGATGATATATTAAAATGACAAATAAAAATGTCATTCAAATCAATTGGTATCTAAATATCACTCTGATTTTTATTTTGAACCAAACAAATAATACTTTAAGATAATATTAAACAAATGTCCCGTAACTTTTACTCGATTTTAGTCTAGGCCAGATTAATATATCAAACCAAACGCTTACAGATTTTTCTAAGACGATAAAAATTTACTAGTTCATGAATCACATCAAACTGCACTCAACCAAAACTGGTTAAATCCGACCTGTATTAAATGATGTGTAAAGATCACGTAGAATTCAACCCGTAGAACAGTCCCATTACACTATTGGAATAATCGTTGGATACTCAAATAACAGATATTCAAATATGATGACTTATATATTATTTATATTTTCGCGAAACTAAGAACTTTTGCTTACATTGTATCATTTAGTTTACGTACCAAAACCGATAGCATTGGAGATTATATAAGATTATATACGAAAGATTTTGTTCTCTCTCTCTTCAGTCCCACGTCTCTCACTTGCAGGTTTTTCAAAAAGAACTCTATCAATTCCCGTGAGCGGATGACAGATAGACCTATTTTTCCTGACGTTATTAAAACTCTTTAAAGTCATTGTTTCTATTATCCAGGCAGGTGTTTCATTCAGTGTTATCTTCGTGTTATGTCGTGTTAGATGTTATCTTTTTAATATAATTTAATAATATGTTATAAAATTACGATGAATGTGCCCATTTGGTCAGAATCCTGTCATGGCCAAGGCCCCAACTCCCCCTTTGGATGCTTCTTCTGCTGCATTAATATTCTTCCTCTCAATCTTTTTGGGATAGAAGAGAGAGAGAGAGAGAGAGAGAGAGAGAGAGAGAGTTGAAGTGGTGAAAAAGCTACCTCATGGAATTAAAGTACTTTTTGTTCTGAAAGATAATCCATCTCTCCATGACTTTGCATGTGTGGTTGAGTTCAGCCAAAAGCTACTTTATTCCTTCTTTTATCATTCATGGAGTCAGCTTTTCCTTTTGGGTGCCACTTTTGTGAGCACCTTTTTGACACAAGAAGCATGATCTCAAATATTTATTCTTTTACTATAAAAAAAAAATATAGATTAAATTGCATCCATTACATTGGGTTAAAAGAATATTACAAATTTGGCACAATGATTAAAATCAGAATCAAAATGATATTAGTTTGAAAAATAATAAATTGAGTTATTATTAACCTTTTAGACTCTGTTTGCTAATAAGAAAAAAAAAGATTTGGTTGAAATTTTTAGTGATTTTTGAAAAATGTGTATGATGTGAAATAAAGTAAGTTGGTTATATTAAAAATTATGTATGATGTGAAATAAAGTTGATTGATTTATTGAGAATTGTGTTGGATGTGAAATAAAGTGATTGTTTAATGTTAGAATTTGTGTGAGATGAGATATAAAATAATTTTTTAAATTTTTTTAAAATAAATTTAAGATTTTGGCCATGGGTGATTTTAGCCATGATTTTTAGTCCATTGCCAAACAGGGCCTTAAGGAGGCTACTTAAATTTTTTCTGGATATTATTACTCAACTTGGCCTATTTTTTACTTTATATTTTTCAAATATTTGAAAAAAATTTAGAGTTTATATCATATCCATTTCTTCTTTTGTAGCTGATATGGACTAAAAAATTAAAAGATATTGAGAAAATTACCTCTTTTATATTCCATCGGTGCTATGCTTGATCCCCGCTAAGATAAGAAAGCTATTGAAATTTTTTATGCGAAATATTCAGATTTTCTGGGAAGTGATACTGATGTTAAGAATGCATCAATTTTTAAATAAATAACCTTGATTTGAAGCAAACAAAAGTAAACTTTATTATTTAGTTTAAAATATTTCACCATAATAAAAATATGTTGTTAAATCATTTGAATCAAACAAAATTAAACTTTATTATTAAATAATCAAGAATGTCATGGCCCAAATTACGGTGCTAATTTCCCTTGGCCCATTCATCAACCACCAAGTATATATATATATATATA
>JAEMOT010001266.1:165395-196670 GCA_019297695.1 Apostasia ramifera
ATATTTATATTATATTATATTTATTTATTTATTTTTTTGATGAAATCACCAAGTATAAATAGGACCTCTATTATAATAGTACAAGGTTGGAATAATTAAGGGATTTTAATACACACTATCAAGACAAAAAAAAAATTATAAAATTGCATAAATGTCTTGAGATTGGAGGTACACTTTATTTAGGTCTAAACTTTTTGAATCATTACTTTTAAATCCTTGGGCACTATATATTAAATGTCAAGTCAATTTTGAGCTTTTACAATTAAATCAAGGTGAAATCTCTTACCCTCAATGTAAATTTTTCCATTAGATAAATATTACTATTTGGGGGCAATTATAAATACAACACTGTATTTAGTAAATATTACAGATTTTACACTCAATTATAAATTACACTTAACACATTTCATTTGTTCTCGCCACATTATCTCATTTTAAGTTTGACTCTTTATTTAATTATGTAAAAAATTTCAGATTTTAGTTAATAATTTAAATAAAATAGAAATTCGATCATGCAAAATAACGATGATGTCTATAGCAGTTATTTAAGTTAGATTGACGGTAATTCAAAAGTCTACTAAAACTAAAGTGAATGATTCTATCTAAAGTCGATCAACTTCATTGTAAGAACTAGATCATTTTATACTAAAGACTAACTATAGTATATAAAAAGAATATTTTATTCTAATTAATAATACTTACGAATAGTAATCTGATGTATAAAATGTAATTTATAATTAAAGTTATTCATATATTTTATAATTTTAGAGAATCACATGTAAAATTTGTAATATTTATTAAATATAATATTATATATGTAATTTTCTCTATTATTTTTATTGTCATATAAAATTCTTATTCTCTTGCTAAATGATAACAAATAGAATTTGGCTATTTGTGAATTCCCCGTTAATCTTGATCTGATTTATTTTAATATGAACAAAAATTCAACAACTGATTCAAGTGACTAGAATAGAAGAATTATAGAAGAAAGAAAATATTACATAATAGATTGAAATAAAATAGAAAAGTTTTATTTTTTTTTTCATTCTAATCCCCTGGTGCGAGGATCAAAATTAGAATCAAAATGGTACTAGTTTAAAAAAAATAATAAATAAATAAATTTTTTTAAATTATTTATATAAATTTTAATATAAAAAATATTATTTTACTTCATAGACTCAATAATTTTCAATAAAAATATATATACTTTATTTCACATCTTAGATTAAAAGTACTCGATTCAAATATTTTGGTCTAGGATGCGAAATAAAATAGATATTTTTATTAAAAATTATTGAGAATATGAAGTAAAATATTTTTTTTATATTAGAATTTATGTAAAGTGATTAAAAAATTTATTTATTATTATTATTATTATTATTGTTTTTTAAATTAGTATAATTTTTGTCCTGATTTTAATTCTCGCTCCAAACAGAGCCTAAGAGTGTTGTTATTATATTATTGACGAGCAATTGAGCTTAAAAAGAGAGAGTTAGAGAAAGGGCCAATGAAATTTTTTGAAAATATATATCAAAATGTAATGATCTTATGCAATTTATAAGAATTTTTTCTATAAAACACAAAATTGATGCATAAATTTACAAAAATTGAAAAACGAATCAAATTTGTTTCTACGTTTGGTCAAGTCTAAACCAAAGTTTATGCTACACCTGTCACGGTCAACAAGGCCACATCGATAGGCTGCCGTCCATAATGAATTTAAATATCTAATATTTTATGCTGGCGATCGAGCAAACTCCAAATCAAATCTAGCCGTGAATAAGATCGGATCGGATCAACTCTGCCCTACTCATTGGGCAAACCATTCGTTCACACATAAAATATATATGGTCTCTATCATAATAATAGATGGTTGAAATAATTGGAATGAAACAAAAATGGGCACATCAAAAATTGAATTTAAGCTAAAATCAGTCGAAACGCATTGATCAAATGCATGCATCTGATTGGCTGCGCCTCAACGGTCTAATTTCAGCGCAGTGCATTGCTCGGGTGTGATAGCAGCGTCTCAGCCTCTATCCCCATCCTTCACACTGCGCCGAATTGACGAAGCCGAAAATCAAAATTTACTCGAAATTTATCCGTATTTTGTTCGACTTCATCTTTTGCTGGCTTGAAGTCAGCTAGCTCAAAACATAATTGATATAACTTAAAATCAACACGATATATGTATAATTATATATATTATAATAACTAATATGATTTTTAACCAGACTCGATTATACTCAAAAATCGATTCAAAATTGAAAAAAGTTTAGCATGCTCGAATCAAACTCGGCCCGAAATTAAAAAAAAAAAATTGAGTTTAGTTTGGCTCACTCGAAATCTGTTCGAAGCTACCCCTAGATAAAGTCATCGATCATCTCATCAGCACTATTGTATGTATTGAAGTAATTTAATTGAATATATATTATTTCGATTTTAATTTAAAAAAAAATCGAATTCATATTATTGTATAACTATTATACGACATATCAAAGTAACTTGATCGACTATTTACTCTTAAATTCAAAGTAATTTAATCCAATACATAGTATATAATTATTAGATGATATATCAAAATAATTTAATTGAATGCGTACTCGCTAAAATGAAAATGTGCATCATACAGCGACAATTATAAAGTTATTGATTTATTAATATTCAACTTTTAAATAGTATTTCAAAGCAATTCATTATATTACTTGCTTGTAGATAACAATTGATCGAATATTGAAATAATTAAATTAAGGGATAATTACTTATATGTCACATCATTTCGCTTTATTTATGCATTATCCATTCATTCTTAGTTAATTACGCTATGCACACTCAAAATATTATAAAATCTTACATACACATACTTTCACTTATTTTCATTATAATAAGTAATTATAATTTTCTAATAACCTAACTATAGTTAGGTTACAAAAAATCTGAACTGTTCATCATATTATTTTAAGAATATTTAAATATATTTTGAGTGAAAATCTTAAAATTTTGATGTTTAGGTTGTGGTAAGAGAAGGAAACGTCCGCGACCTGAATTGATTTTAGGACAGATCAGCGCTTTAGTGTGACATCAAGGAAGAAAAAAAATATACTATTAAGGATAAAAATATAATTTTAATAATTTACCAATGAAATATTTTTTTTTTCAAATAAATTTTGACTAAATTTTAACTTAAGTGTGTGTATGTAAGATTTTATAAAATTTTGAGTGTGCATAGCGTAATTAACTAAAAATAAATAGGTAATGCATAAATAAAAAAAATGATGTGGCATGCAGGTAATTTTGTCTTAAATTAAATATGCACTCTTATAGGACTATTTAGACCGCACATTAAAATAATTTAATTGATTACATATTTTTTTGAATATTATTAGCTAGTTAAATATCAAATTAATTTAATTGAATGCATCCTTTTATATAATTATTTAATAAAATACTAAAATAAAATTGGGAGATAAAATATAAAAAATAATTTAATCAATTACTTGTTTCAAATAATTATTTATTATATGCTGAAATAATTCAACTTAATATATGCCCTTACATAATTTTTAGATATGTCAAAATAATTATATGGACTACTTACTATTAGACAACTATTGGCTACCTATCAAATAGATTAATTCAATATATTTATTGCTATTAGTTGACATATCCAAATAATTCAATCAATAATTTTGTCTTATATAATATTTTACTACACATCAAGGTAATACAAAAAAATATATTATTTCATACAAGTATATATTAAATAATATATCAAAATAATTAATTAATTAATTACTTGCTCTTAGATAATCAATCAACATATATTAATGTAATTCAACTGAATATTTAGGTCTCGTTTGGTTCAAATATTTTTTTGAGGTAAAAAAAATACTTTAAAGTTTAATAGTAAAAAATTTTATTGTAATATTAGAAAGTGTGTAAAATATAAAATTAAATTAAATTCGTTATTTATATTCATATTGGATGTGAAATAAAGCTGATTTTTATAATTGAAATTTTATTGAATCAAAAAAATACTTTGAACTAAATAAGGTCTACTGTTATACAATTCTATTAAATAACTGATCGAAGTAGTTCAACTAATTATTTGTTTTGACATTATAGAATGTTAGCATGAATGTTTCTTACTTTTACAAGATAGTGAAATATTTCTTACTCTTATATGACAGTGAAAATGATATATAAGTGTTGACATGTGGCTCCAGCGCTGCATCACAGCCATACACGTGGCACTCCTTTATTTTGAACGTCATGCTCTATCCTCGTGGGTGAGGTTTGGCACCTCTAACCTCTAACCTCTACCCTCGTGGATGAGGTTTGGAACCTCTCACCTCTAACCTCCACCCTCGTGGGTGAGGTTGGCACCTCTAACCTCTACCCTCGTGGGTGAGGTTTGGCACCTCTAACCTCTACCCTCGTGAACGAGGTTTGGGACCTCTAACCTCTACCCTCGTGGGTGAGGTTTGGACCTCTAACCTCTAACCTCCTGCATGATTGATATTTTCAGCTCTCCCAACTACATCAGGCATGATGTTTCTCAGCTATGGCATCGCTGTCAACATGCTCTAGCTGCACTGTTTCCAATGCAGCATGCTTCTTCCAGACACGCAAGTCAAGGGTCCGCATGCCGCAGCTGACGCGGATCCCCAGAAATAGTACCAAGATCCAAGGGGCAAGCTCTCTTTACTGACTCTGGCCTCTCCGGTGGCAGGCAAGCGGCGCGGTTCCAGAGCCTGTCCATCACCTTTTCTCCGGAAAACTCGGGTGAAGCTGCACCATCCCCGCCTACAAATATCGCTGAACAGTTCCAGAGAAAAGAAGGAGGGACAGAAGGAGGAGGGAGAGAAAGAGGGACAGAGGGAAAGAGGGAGATACACAGAGGGATATGTAACAGGACTCCGGCGGAGGAGCGCCTGGTTTCTCCTCCTTCTTCTTCTTCTTCTTCTTCTTCTTCTTCTTCTACTCTTCTCAAAGCATTGTACAGCCTTAAAGGCTATCATTTTCTTATTAGTGATACCTCTTCGCTGATCGACCGGTGGACGTAGGGGATTTCCTCCCTGAACCACCTTAAATCTCTGTGTGCTTTTCTGGTTGCTTCGGACTAAATCTTCTCCCTGAGCCTCAGTTAACAGGCTCACCACCTCCTTTGCGCGCCGCCGTCTCCCGGAACTCTCTTTCTTTGGTGTTTCTTGGGATCCCCACATTCCTACGTCAACAATAAGTTTAAAATAAAAAATATTATTATCACCTATCATATATATATGATCCATGGTATGTATGTAAGAAAAAAATAGTAAATACTTAACTCTATCATTTTATAGAAAAAAAAATGTGAAAAAATGACATTCAAAAGAAAATAAGTTTAAATATGCTTCATAGGATATTGGTATCCACTTATATCGAAATATAAAAGGAATAACAAAAGTGCATGCTTATACTCTAATATCATGAATTTTTTTTTTATATTCTTAAAATATATTTAATAATATCTATTCTAATGTTTGAATACAAAATACCGTTGGCATGAAAATATAAAAAATAAAGTAATGTTTTAATACAACTTATCCCTTCTCATTTATCAGACGATCAAATTATATTGTTATACGATCCCACATGGAGCATCGTTCCTTCTCATTTGTGATGATCAAATCATATCTACATACAATCTCAAATTCCTCATCATTTTTTTTTTATGCAGAGCTCTGACATTAACATCTTCTCATACTTTGAATGCTACATATGTTGTTCACATGTACAACTCAATGCATAATTTTTTGATGTGTGCTCTGCACACTCTAAAGACTTGTTTGGTTGGAGGATAAATTTAGATAAGAAAAAAAAATATTTTATTTTATAGAGTTGATAAAAAAAATTTTATTTTAATATTGGTAGGTGTATAGGATGTGAAATAAAGTTGATTTTAAGGTTAGAATTTGTGTTATATGTGAAATAAAGTTATTAAAATTTATAATAATTTAAAATATTTTTAAAAAAATATTTTATCCTTTTTTTTGAGTAATTGCCAAACATCTTAAGAATCTGTCAATTTAGCAAAGATTACTTCAACTTTACCTTAACAATTAAATAAAAAACTATAAAAATACTAAAATTTTAATAAAATTATACATCTGTAATCTCAATCTTGAATTTTTATATAGACCTCAAAACTTTTAAACGCCACAAAAGTAGTGCTACTCTAACTGTAGGTCACCACATGTTAACATCTAGTTAACTTGGGTATAATCACAGGTGGCTGGATGAGCTGCCCGGTTGAGCCAATCAGATGATTCGATCAGCCAATTGAATGATCTGTCTCATTAAACGCACATTAACATCATTTATAACTTTATAGATTAGCGAAAGAAATACTAATGCTACACGCAATAATTTTTTCTAACAATATGAGTGGACATTAATCTATAAAGTAGGAAAATATAAAAATAAATAGAAATGGAAGAAAAAGGCAATGAATGGATGCACATGCAAAGTAGTTGTGGTTGGAAGTTGGGACCCCTGACTTTTTGGTCTGATAGAGAAGTCTTTGTTTTCATTTGCTCCAACCGCCAGCGCAGACGTGGCTGTCTGCTACATCAAAAGAAGCACAGGAATGTCATACAAACCGCCCACTGCCGTTGGATATTCTTGAAGATTCGTGCTATGAATTAGTTGTTGTAGCCAACTTTTTTTTTTTTTAATTAATCTCAGTCAAATTACCACTTAAAAAAGTGATGGATTCAATTCAAATCAAAATGCTCCTACTACCCCTTGAAAGTAAAATATCAAAATTAAAATGTGGATAGAAAGTCAATATGGCAAATTGCATTTAAGTTCCTAAAAGTTAGCATTAATTGTATTTTTTTTAAAGGATAATTACCTACGTGCCACACAATTTAGTTTTATTTATGCCTTACCCATCCATTGTTAGTTAATTACGCTATACACACTCAAAATATTATAAAATCTTACATACACATATTTTAACTTATTTCTATTATAATAAGTAATCATAATTTTTCAATAACCTAACTATAGTTAGATTACAAAAAATTTGAGCTGTTCATCATATTATTTTAAGGATATTTAAATATTTTTTGAGTGAAAATCTTAAAATCTTAATGTTTAGGTGGCGGTAAAGGAAGGAGACATCCGCGACGTGGATTGATTTTAGGACAAATCAACGCTTTAGTGTGGTATTAAAGAAGAGAAAAAATATAATTTTAATGATTTACTAACAGAATATTTTTTTCAGATAGATTTTGATTAAGTTTTAACTCAAATGTATGTATATGAGATTTTGTAATGTTTTGAGTGTGCATAGCATAATTAACTAAGAATGGATAGATAAGACATAAATAAAACTAAATTGTGTGATATGTAGGTAATTATATCTTTTTTAAAATATTTAATTTAAGTACGCAATATCTTAAAAATTTTCTATTATATAAGGATTCATAAAATTTATATTGTATGTAATTTTAATAAAAATATAACAAATTTTGAACTTTTATTATTCTCGTAAACTGCCAATGAAAGATACGAGATACTTCATCACATTCTATTTATTTATTTATTTTTACTTTTATTTTTTAAGATATAAAATACATAAATGTATAATCCGATAAGATGATTCATATTTTTGAGATTTATGATATAAATTATATATATGTTTTACTTATGAAGTTGTTTATAATATACTTAATGTGAAGGCGATAATTCACATTATTTTTAATAAATTAATTGAAAATTAAATTATTTTTTGTGGAGTTAAAATGAAATTTGATTAAAATTTGATAATTTTTATTAAAGAAAGTGAATCTCATTCCATTGAGCTGTCCCCAACAAATTGTTCTCCCACACATGGTCATCAACATACATGAATGCAATGTGTAACAACTAGAGATCATGTCAATGATATTCACATTTTTTTGGCTCCCCATAAAGAATGGCTCACATTAAGCAATTTTTGAAAAAAGAGGTTCAAAGAGAAGATACAAACCTTGAATTGAGGGATATTGTGGTGTTAAATTAGAGGAAATAAAGAGTAGTAGCATATGAGCATAAATGAGTATATCATTAAGTGGACCAAAATTTAAGGAGGAAGTATAATAATAAATCTCAATGCAACTTCTCATTTGTAATTAAATGGAAAAACTATTAAAAATAATTCTCAAAGCACATTTCTTGGCTTGTATCATGTCAAAGAAGATGTCAAAAAAAAAATTAAATCTTCAGCTAAATAGAGATGAAACAATAATAAAAAATCTTCTTGGCAACGATCTTTAGAGAAAATCAATCATCTTCGCCTGTTATGTCGGATATATATTTCTAACTAGGGAAGGTTTTTGTACATCATTTTTAGCTAGTTGCTCGTTGGTAGGCCTTACTAGCAAGCTCGAATCAGTTGTTATGTGACGTACGTATTGTTCTATAAAGTATGCCCATTAGTTATTATTTCTGTCTTTTATGAGCTTAATTGCCACACGAGAATACTGACTGTTAATTTCTAGCACAAATCGTGGCAAGCATGGAAGGCAGGGAGCAAAATGATGACCTAGTGAAATTATTGAAAATCCTATCAAACTACACGCAAGACCCTTACTAGCTAATGAAGTGTCGTGATTGGAGAATGTTCAGCTTGATATGACATCCAACTAAGGTTAGCCGTACAACCTAGATGCCACAAGGATAAGAATGTTCATCCATCTATTTGGGTTCATGATCATTTGTCTAGAAGGCTATTTGATCAATAGTCCCCCAATATATTCATTTGTTTTTAATTTGACCGTGAGTTAATTCCTTCTGCAATATTGGAGGCACATGGACGGCAATGATTGGGCGTGCCGAATCTAACATTAATAGCAACTAAAGTAAAATGCAAAATAGCACATACTACACGATATCTTCTGCTCTCATTATCCACTATATGTGTGTGTGTTTTCGATCTACAAATGATTTGAGTTGGTGCGTGCACCGTTTAGACCACATTTGAGTTTTTGATTTTAACCTATTATTAATCTATTAAAGTTTGGGTTCTGCGAACCAGATCTGCCGGCTCATTTCACCACCCCTATATGTCATTATCGTCTTACTTTGCATTCAAACTAACATTATTATTTTTGGCTTCATGACTCATTTTTAAGCACATAAAATAAATGTTCAAAGCCAAGAGCAAGCCATATATAGATACAGATTCATTGTACTATTTAATATTACCAAAATGCTTTGAATGGGACAATTTCCTACTTCCTAAATAGTGGCCTCACCATTAATTTTAGAATCATTGGAGCAAAATATCAAACCTCGGCTTGAAAACTGCTCAAACTTGTTCGATTTCTCTCCATCCACACTGGTAATTACACCAATTTCCTATTATGAGGTTGAAGTTCATACATAAAATACATCGAATACAATGGAGGTTTATTTTTCTCGTCTATTAATAGGCCAGCATCAAGGCTGGCCTCTAGTAAATAATTAGCCTGAATTCAAGATTAAAAATTTTAATTTTATTCGAGTTTATATACGATTGATTTGAAATTTATCGGTATACGTGAGTTGAAGCAAATACGTTTAAGTATAGTTTAACTTTTGCCTAAATTTGATTTTAATATTCCTAATAAATTATCTTCAATCCTAAAACGTGTGACTGAATTTTTGTAGCTTTGAAAAATTATGAATACATTTCAAGTTAAAACGTGTTTGCCGATCGGATTCATTACTGCTCACAAATATTAACGAGTCAAATGCGAGTATATTCAAACTAATTCATTCACGAATAAAACTTCTAAAATTATGTTCAAGCTTGTTTGCATGTTAATGTTGACGAGCTACACTTAAATATATTTTTTTAAAATTTAATATCAAGTTGTTCATCGAACGCTTGGCTCATTTATAGCTATAAATATATTCATAAAATTTTGAGCTTAGTCATCAATTTAAGTAGTGGAATAAAATTGCCAATGTTTATAAGAACATTATTGCAATTTAATATTAGCAATCATGCTCAAAATTGGAAAAGAGGACAACTTTAATTGATTCCCACTCGATTCATTATCTTTTTGACTTGAGAACAAATACTATAGAAGCTATTTGATTCGATTCGATGTGAATCGATTTGATACATGCACAGTCAATTGATGCTTCATGTGATCTATCTAAAAGAAAGAATGACAACAAAATATCTAAATTGGATATTAATAAGATATGAATCTATGCCAAGTATGCCTTTTAATTTCGTTTCGACTAAAATAATTGTATTATAGCCCAAATTATTATAAAATTTGCAAAATTAATTACGAGAACTTGACTCGGTCAAACTCAATTTGATGTAACCCATTTGGGTGCTTTAAAATTAAGCATGTTTCGAGTTAAATAAATACTATTTGTAGAAAATAAAAATAGCAATGTATGATTATGTTGCAATATATATATATATATATATATATATATATATATATATGACTGTTTTTTTATTTTTTGGTCCCCACATTAAGTTACACATTTATGATTGATAAGCTCCACCTATTTATATCTATGTATTTGAGCATGTCCCTATGCCCTTCCATGCTCTTCAATGAGCCCATAGCATTTCATTTTGAGGCCCCCACTCTATTTAATGGCAAAATATAATAATATGGCCACCAAATCATAAATGTCAATATTGTTTAATGTGCATGACTTGAAAGCATGGGGCTAAAGCTCCAAATTTAATTGATTTGACATTAACTTTATTTTAATAATTTAAAATATAAGTATAGTTGTTTAGTTATATATAATATTAATATTTAATTAAAGTTTCATATTTTTATTATTTAATTCAAAATTGATTAGCTTTTAGTCACTTTGACTATGGAGATATATATATATATATATATATTTTTTTTTTTCTTGTTAGGCTTAAAGTATTATAATTCTTTTTTGATCATGGTATATTATTTTAAGGAGTTTGTGGTAATTTTTTATTAGTGTATAAATTTGAGATCAAAACTGGGGAATTTGGCGAGATTCTCAACGCTAGCCGCTAGAAATTACAAATAATAAATAGGCTCAAGCATTGATGTTACATACTTGAAGAAACAATATAAAAGGGAGGCAAAGTTACAACAACATAAGGCTTGATGTTCTCAATGGATGGCTTTATGGGGTTCAATATTTTAATGTTGAAGTTTTATATTGCTATATAAAGACTGTATATGAGCAACAAAATTAGAGGTGAGAACAATTTAAGTTCAAGCTGAGCCAAAGTCAGTTTGAGCTTGGATAAAAAAAACACTAACTCAAAATTGGCTTGTGGATTGAGTTGAATTTTTTCAAGCTTGGGGCTATTTTGAGCTAGCTCACTTCTTTTTTTATTAAATTTTTAATTTAATTTGAGAACATCACTTTTCATTTTTTATAAGCCCCCCTTCTCCATCTTCCCCTTAAAATCTTAATGTAAGATTAAATGATACTAGTTTTTAAAAAACTTTAATTTTTTGAAGAAGAAGAAGGAAATTTTTTTAAAATATATATATATATATATCAGTTCTAAGTAATGAAAGCAAATGAAATTTGAACCCCCAACCTCTACAACCACCCAAACCACTCTTCCACTAGGCATTTCTATAAGAATTATTTTCTTATTTAAATCAATTCAATCCCATGACAGCTCAAACTAGGTTAGAAAAAAATCCTCAAGCCAGAAAATGGGCTCGTGGCTTGGCTCAAAAACTTTAATTCGACCTAATAATCAAGCGCTTTTCTATATTCGAGCTAAACTCTCGCCCCTAATCAAAATCAATATTTGAGATAAGAGCCTCGAGAATAAACTATTAAGCTTCAACGTAGCTTGAGAACAAGTTACATCAATAGAAACAAAGGCTGTCACATTGATCAGGAGAAAATAACGTCTCGATCTCAAGAACAATTTGAGTAGATATAAAAGACCAAAAAGCAATCTAAACATTTGACCTTGAGATTCAAATGCAAACCTTGATCCTAAAAGCAGCTCATGATGTGAGAACATGCATGACAAAGTAGTTGTCGATTCCTCTTTAGCGGATAATATTAATCATGTATTTTAACATTTGTTAATATAATTAAATTTACTATTCACTAACAGATTATCGAGTTTAATGTTACATATTTGGAAGACTATTAAAATCTACTTCTTCCCGAACCATTTTTTATGAGAAATTCATGCAACATATCTCCAAAGAATAACAATGAAAACAAGAAATGAAGAAGAAGAGGCACATGACCATGACATGTGAAGTATCCAAATCAAGACCCTCATTTGATGAAGGCGTGAAGGAAGGGCATGTGGCACTTGTTGGTTTGATGGCCACCTCAAACAAGAAGGTAGAAATTGACAACCTCATTGAGGCAAACAATCATATTCATTTAATCAAAAAAAAAAAAAACAATCATATTCATGATTTTTTAATAATTAGCATATCTCAAATTGAAATACTTGAGAAAAAATATTTTTAGTTGATATCTTAGATTGAAATTTTAATAGAGAAATGATAGATTAAAAAGCTAGGTGAGGAAATCATGATTCGATTTATAAGGATGAGGATTATTTCTCGCTCATTGGAATGAGTGGACATAGCTGCTCATTATATCACAATTCTATAAAAAATAATATTTTTCATAAATATACAAGGTACGGGTACCTAAAATTATTTGTGTTAATAATAGAATACCTATGTACCATAAACTTCTATGTTTTGCTGTAGATGTTAGAATTGAGATATAAAAAGGCCGGTGACCCACATTAGTTCAATTTACATTGTTTAAACATTCATTTAATAATGCTCTAAAACTTTTCGTGTTGACTATAGGTTTATGGTATTAACTTGTATATAAACTCTATTCTGTGCAGGGGATAGTATAAGAAAGGATGTTAACTTGCCTAAAGATGGATAAAAAATTGAATCGAACATTAGATCGAATTGAGCTTGACTTAACTTAATCTAAGCGAGTCGACTAACAAGTTATTTTTATGGCTTGGGATTTTCATCAATCTAATCTTAAAAAAGCACTCCAACTCATGCAAGATTATATGCTATAACAAATTATTTTGCTCATTTTGTTTTTTATGAGTGTAGTTTATCTTTTATGCATAAGAATACAAATAATGTTACTAATTTCTTGGTGCACATTATTGCGACATGAGATTTTTGCTAGAAAAGGAGTGTGCCTCTTCTCACTAGTTGCTGTAATATCTTTAATAAGAACGTGGCCTAAATAAGAAAGAATTTTACATATTTGAAGCTAAATAAAAATTTATTATTTGACAGAGTGCAATGAAAACAAAAGATTCATATAATCTATCTCACTCAAGAAATAAAAATTTAGTTTATTATTGTTATATTTATTTAGTGCTAATGATCCTGGCTAACTTAAAAAAAAAAGACTAACATCTCACGGTACCATGGCTCTAATACAATCTCATTGTACAGTTTTGTAATATGTAACTGCACATGCTTCTTAGAAATATAGAAGTATTCCCATAGAATTGCAAGTGAGGGGATAATTTTATGTGAAAATTTAAATTCGCTTGTATTTTACTCGATTCAAAATTGACGTGATTTTTTTTTAACTTGATTCAACTCAAAGTCTACTCGATATATGTATAAACTTATATATTTATGATTTTTTAAAATATAATTTAAAAAATTTATATGTATAAATACGTTAAAATTACTTATATTAAAAAAAAGATGCTATAAATATACACATAAAATATAGAAGTTAATTTATAATATTATAGTTTAATATATTTAATATGTATAATATATTTTTTGTTAAAAAGTATGATTTATACTTAAATTTAAATTTGACTTAAAATAAAAAAATTATTTTATTATTAAAAACCTGTCAACCGATCAGCTTTGGGTTGGATTGACCCCGACTTGGATCTGAATTTATATATATCGGATCAGATCATGGTTGATTTAGGTCCTCTCGGGTCGAAAGTCAGATCAGATTGAAACTCAAATTTTCGGATTTAATCCATTTTCAATAAAAGTTGTTATTTTAAAGTATTTTTATTATCAAATTTAGAATAAATTTATTGAAAATAAAATAAAAAAGAATATTATATTTTTATTAGTTAATTGAATATTTTAATATAAAAATCAGTATTTATATTATATATACATATATATTGTGAAATGTAAACATATAAGAATAAACTATAAGAATAAGAGCACTATACATTATAATTTACTAATATAATTTATGAGAATCTTTTATTAATAAATCACAGTAACACTTTTTATTTTAGCTTCCCACAAAAAGACTATTAGCCACAGTATATTCCTGTATAAACTACAAATTAAATTACATGAACAAGTCAGATTTTAAATGAGTCGGGTCAATGATGATCATATCTGATCCATTATTTGTAAATGGGCTCGATCAATAAACGCGGGTTGATGGGTCAAAAAAGAATTTATTTAAAGGTTTACAGTATATGTATGAGTATGTATTTCAAAATTCAAGATACGAAGCTTAAAGGCAGCGAGTAATTTGCAGTACTTTCATTATTGTGGTTAGTACTGCGAAGAATATCAGGCTCATTTGGTTCGAGTTTATTTTATTTTTCCATCCAACACAAATTTCAACTGTAAAAATCAACTTTATTTCACATCCAACATAAATATTAATATATAATTAATTTTATTTCACATTATAGATATTTTTAATGTTAAATTTTTTCTATTCAATTTATAAGATAAAATATTTTTTTCTATCATCTAAAATTTAACGCTCCAGTCAAACGAGGGTCGATGACAAATCACTAGCCAAAAGAAGCAGCATAAGGGGATTGTTTGGTTTAAGCTTAAGAATAGTTCTAAAATTAATTTTAAAATAATTTTATTTAACATTCAATATAAATTAATTTATAATATTTTCTTTAAAAAATAATATAAATTAGAATACTAAAATTAATTTTATTTCATATTTTATATATTTTTTAATATCAAATTAATTTTATTTTTCATTAAACTTATAAGCAAGAATTAATTGCATTTGGGCCCTTAAGATTAAGTGAGTATTGCAAATTGTCACAATTTTTGAAAAATCTAATTTTTTATCTATGAAATTGTAAAAGCGCTGCAGTCTTGATCTCTATTTTAGAAAGTTGTTTTATTTGCGGACAGTTCATGATATAAAACGTGAAATTTGATGACTAGTTTGAATAATTTATATATTTTTAAGAACTATTATACCTATTTATTCTTATCATTCTTAAAAAATTTAACATAAATTTAAAATTTAATTTTTCAACTGCCTTACTTTCTCTATTTTAAAATCTAAAATTAAAAAATATAAAAACTAATATCTTAAAATTATGTTCTAAAAAAATAAAAAAATTAAAGGTTAAAAGCATGAATAACTATGCCTTAATCAGAAGCAAACAATACTATTTTTTTATAATCTCAAAGATCCAAATTAAAGTTTTTAGAAAGTTGAGATTAATGTGCGATACTACCTGAGGGGCCCAAATGCAATTTATTCTATAAAATATTATATTTTTTCTTACCTAAAATAAATAAAAATAACATAAAACTTAAATGAGTCCAATGTGTCTTCAATTAATTAATACATCATTATAATTATTACACCTTATACTTCATATAAATAAATATTTATGAGTGACTATTTAAGTGGGTCATTTGCTATTATATGTATGTGTGCTCATAATTATGTGCATAGTAACACTGATCTTTTGCTGGTGGAACATTGAGCTGCTTTTTAAAAGAAAGAATTTTTCATGGTCTAATTTTATAATACTATGGTCCTGTTTGTTTAAGAGTTTAAAATTAATTTAATTTAATTTTAATATTAAAAATTAAATTTATTTCATAGTCTACATATATTACTAAAATAATAACTAACCTATATTATATCTCTCATATATCGTAACATAATAACTAACTTTATTTCACATTATTCGCAATTTTTAATAAAAAAATATCTCTATCTAAATTTACTTTTAACCTTGTTAAATTAAATCTTACAAATAAACAAGCTCTATGGACTTGTTTGGTTGGAGGATGAATTTGGGTAAGGAAAGAGAAAATAATTTATTTTATAGACTTGATGGGAAAGAAATTTATTTTAATATTGGGAGTTGTGTAGGATGTTGAAATAAAGTTGATTTTAAAATTGGAATTTGTGTTGGATGTGAAATAAAGTTGATTTTTAAGGTTGAAATTTGTGCTGGATGTGAAATAAAGTTATTAAAATTTAGTTGAAATTTGTGCTTAGATGTGAAATAAAGTTATTAAAATTTATAATAAATTTAAAATATTATTAAGATATTTTTTTATCCATTTTTGAGCTCATGCCAAACAAGGCCTATATAATTAAATTTTATGTTGTTACTATTTTATTTAGAAATAATTTCATACCAATCCCTTACATTATTCTAAATTCTTATTTGCTCTCTATTTCTAAATATATCAAACTGATTCTATAATCTTTTAATGATTTTAAATTAAGATGTTATATGAAGCATGACACGATGCGCAAGACTATTTATTAATTAATAATATTTTTTGCTCATAATTAATATTAGGACAAAACTAAAAGAAATTTGATCTGAATTAAACAGTTGAGATGTGTCGAACTATAATAGTTTTTAACAAGGAGGACCGAGATAGCATAGAAGCTATCACCCTAGGCTAGATATGTAATAATCTCAATGAATCAGAAAAAGAGCAATCGATAGGTTGCAACAATTGCGATTTAAATAAAACTTCACAAAAATAGCGGGATCACACTGGTGTAGAATAAGCAGATCTAGAAACCATATATTATACCACCATCAATCGCAGAAATTAGAAGATAAAGCGAGTAAAGAACTATGAGACAACTAGAGAAGAAATGCTGAAAACTTAAATGGAAAGAAAGGCATGCACCTAAAATCTTGTAACTTGGTGACGGTATCTCATCGCTTGGGCATCATCACCCCTCCTCTCGAAACCCAGCTCAATCAATGTCTTTAAATCACACCAACATAAAGCTAGCACAAACAAACATTAAATTTCTCATTCTTCAAGTTATAGAGTACATCATGGTTGCCTACCCCTTTATATAGGGTGTCAAAAACTATAATAGATCTTAAAATACAATATAGGATAAAAGTTTTATATAAAAAGATGCAATGAATGCTCAAGCTATTAAGTTGAAAAAAAATATATAATTTTTCTCTAAGATGCAATTCGATTTAGGTTGAGTAGTAAACTAGATATTTGTAGGTCATCCTGTTTTCTTCCAAAAAAATTCAAAATTATCTAAATTGGAGTACGATGTAAGAAGATACAATCAAAATATTAGAGCTACGTAAGTAAAATAGCACATGCAAGCCTAGTGAAAATTGCTGAAATATTAAATTAAACTAGAGCAATTAAGGAGATACTGAATATAATAATAACTGAACCTACAAAGTCTAAATAAGTTCCTTTCTAATAAACTATTAATGCATGCGATTGCAAGTGCTGATCGGGCTGAAATGACAAAAATCTTTAACTGAAGCAGAGATATCCATATCATTATAGATTCTATAATAGTTAAGTAAAATTGAATTAAGCTGATCAAACTTTCTCTAAATTTAGTTATCAGGGTTGGAGGTTTAAAATTTATAGATTAGGATTCAAGTTTTAGTGATTAAGGCAAGGTGCAAGGATTGGTTATGATTTTGTCATTTAGAAGGCAATAATCTCATAATTTTTTTGTCAGTTAATATCCCATATCTATATAAGAATGTTATTTCTAATGAAGTCTCTTAGGTGGTAATCACCCAAACTCAGAATAAGGATAACACAATTATAGCAGCAGTCTTTGGCAATGTAGACCTATTCATGATGTTTTAGCCGAGAAGATCAAAGCAAGCAACATTTGGATAGAGGGTGATTCCTTGGAAACTATTAAGCTAATTCAGGAAAACTGGAGAGGACCTTTCCATCATTCGCCCTCATCTAAAGGCAATAAAGGATCGCATGAAGTTGTTGAGTAATAGTATTAGCACTCACATCCGACGGGAGGGTAATAGAGTAGCACACACCTTAGCCCGATACGCACTTCATATAGAGGCTCAGAAAGTGTGGTTTAAGGAAGATCCGTGTTTTATTCAAGCCGTTATTAGAGAAGAAATGCTCATGTATAAGATGGACTTTCAATGTAGTTCTGTTTTGTCTTAAGTAGGGTTTTTATCAAAAAAAAAAACCCTTGTGGGGCTCAAATGTCACAACTCTCGATGATCACTATTTGGCATTTGCTTGGTTTTCCTCACTACTTGCTTGGTCATGCATCTGTCACCTGTTCTTACACCTGTATGGATGAAATTCAAGCCTAAATCTCAGTGTAAGAAATATATTAAAGAGTAAATAAAATTAAATAAGAACCTACATCAATATCTGCATACTATAATTATTAATTTGATTTTTTTTTTCTCATAACATCACATTCCATCCAGAAATCACTCTTAAATAATCTCAGCCACAAAGGGATGAATGGTTCATTGAAAATTTTGTGGTTTCTTCTTTTGTAGTACTTTCATAGCTCTGTCAATTTGTGGAATAACCTGTAAAAAGTTGCACTGTATAATCACCATATTCAAAAAGATCAAAAACTTTCATTATGATACATATCATTATAAATCTAGATAAATAAATATACTATATAAAAAGAAAAATTACATTCGAGCTCCTAAAGTTGATCTTCTGTTTCTGCTTACATCATCTCTACCTCACCCCGACAAAAACTTATATGAAGAGAAGAACTCATCGAAAGTCACTTTGTACATCACTGGTACTTCTAGTTGGAGGTGAGGAGGGCGGAGGGCACTGAATACCTCTAGCCTCCGCCCTCCTCGTTGCCATCACATCATCACTGTAGAAAATGCACTTGACTGCACGGTGAAAGAGTATCAAGCCACAAAAAATGAGCGATGAACACAGCTATTCTCGAGGAGCTGGTTCATGGTTCAAGAATTCTCCAAATATGCAATGAAGTAATATAGCAACTAGCATATACATGAGGTAATGTAGTAATATGTGAACAAGTAAAAAAGAATGATATATATATATATATATATATATTCTAAAATTAATTGTCGTTTATAATATTATAAAAGTAAAAGCAAGTATATCAAGTACAAAAAGAATAGTACTCATCGGGAATCGTATAAAAATCGAGTGAGAGAGACATTCTCCTTGCCCCCACGATGTTATCATAACAAGAAAGAAAAATTATATAATTCGCCACTCAATTGACAGCTATAAACATATGTGTAGTCTTAAATACCTTAAAAGCACTAAAAGAGTAAAAAATCTGAACGAAAGTCCTTCTCTAGAGTCCCCACTAACTGCATAGAGAATATCTCTGCAGTCACTAGTGTGGAATTACTCTCCAGCCATATCCCGTCTGGCATGAACACATGCTCCTAACGAGAATTAAAGCAATAAATAACAACGCATGATTTGATGCCTTCAAGCAAGGTTCTTGTGACTCTAAATCCTAAATCTCAAACCCATTGTGTCAGACATTGTCCCAAAATTAAAGGGTGTGAAAGATCTTGTAGGCTTCCTTCTTATTTTGTACCACTTTTTTGTGAAGGACCTGCATGCTCTTTATGTTCTTGGCCTAACATGAGTAGACAGAGGATTAGTTCATGGCCTTTTCCCATCAAAAAAAGTCTTGAAGGGCATGCACTGCAGTTGCACACCTTTTGGCAGACAGCAACAATCCCCTGCAACACCTTGAACCAAGAACTTGAAAGTATCTCATAGTTGCACGAATATTAAAGCAAATCAAACGGCTTACAGCAGTCTTCCTAGGATGTTGGCTTTACAATTTGCTGCATGAGGTTCTTTTTGTCATTCTGCCATTCAAATGAACACACCATTCTATGTGCACATCTATGTAGATGTTCTCTTTTTTTTTTTTTTTTGGTGATTTTTCATATTCAATGGAATATTCATATGAGCTAAGAAAGGGGACATAAGTGAAGAAGATAAGGAAGAGGCGAAAAGGGCGAGTGAGGGATAAAAAATCGTTTAGAAGTTTGAGAGCCTTCAATATAACACTATTCTGAGCTAGAGATTATTAATAAATCAGATCGATCCAAAACTCACGAGGAACTGGTTCAGAACCAAAACAAGTTCTTAATAGATGAACTTTAATCAGCAAATAGGTAGAGCAAATTAATTTCACACCGAAAGAGAAACAAAGCCGATTTGGCTGAAATGGTTTCAAAACAATTTTAGCTTCAGAATAACGTGAAACCAGTTCGGATTATTAAAAATTTAAATAAAATGACGCAAGCACAATTTCATGTTGAGGTTTGGGTTGGAATCGATATGTTATGAAACTAATTCAAGCCACTTTTGGTACAGACCACGACTAGAAAAATTAATATTAACAACCTTATTGATGTTAGAATTGTCGCCTGAATTCAGGCTATACATATGCCAAGTGATAATTTACTTCCCTTATACATTTGAAAAATTCTTTAATCTAAGTTGTAGCATTATCTAATAATAATATTATTTTTTTTATATAATTAGCCTATTGATCGTATGCCATCCTCATTCACGATACACATGTTGCTCAAAGGATATTTTTCATATATGTCTTCGTTTAAGGTGTTAGATCATGTCATGATTCTAATTGGCATGTATGTTAGTCCTTATTTGTGAATTATTTTCCAATAATCATAATCAAGCAGTTATTACACAACAACTCACGCTTATTATACGTGAAAAAAGAGGAAAAAAATTATAATTACGTAAACTCCTATATTAGCTATAAATAGAAGGTAGCTTCTTCTTTTGTGAAGACTTCTAGGCATTCAAAACCTCGCAATACCAATTTTGGGTATATTATTCATCTTCTCCTCCCGTGCTACATCCACATATACATACTCCAAAATCTTACTATAAAAGATCTCATTTATCCTTTATACGTCTACTATAGTTATTATCTTTTTAATTTTTATTTTTTTAATTTCTCATGATTTATGATTGGATTGTATTTGATCACCTCAGATCATATCATTTTTTGCATCAACAATCTAAATTATGAAAAAACCTTTATGCTAAGCATCAATTCATGATTAAAAAACAAAGAATGTAAACTTAGGTGGAATTTAATTTGGTATTATTTTAATATTATGTCATATTATCTAAATATTATGATATTTAAATGTCATTATTTATCTGTAATTTCGTAATTTTTTAAAAAATTATCTACACTTGTCATTAAATTAAATAATTATTTTATGTAGATCAAATAATATATTATCAAGATAATATTGTACTAAAAGCCTCTTTAGCTCTTTGATTGGAAAAGGACCTCAAATTTATTAAAAAATTACTTTTATCAATATTTATATTTATTTCACATCATACTTATAATTAAATATTAAAATTAATTTTATTTTATATCTTACATAAATCTCAATCTTAAAATTTAATTTTATTTCACATTCTATACATACTTTAATAAAAAAATTAATTTTATTTCACATTTAACATAATTCTCAATAAAAATTATTTTTATTTCACATCATAACATTAAAAAAAAAATAATTCTCATTATATCTCAAAACTATATTACAACAAGACAAGGCCAAAGAAGAAGGCGAAGGTGATCTAACCCTTCACCTTTGAATACGTAATAATAAATATTACTTTTTTCACAAAATTGGAGAAGATCTAACCCTTTATTTTGTTAAATAAGAAGACGATCTAGTTATTCATAAATATCACAAATATTGTTCATAATTATGCATTTAAAATATGAGATGATGTATATAAATATCTAATTTTTTGAGTTAAATAAGTAAAAATTTTTAAGGCAAATACGCTCAGGTCCCTGAGTTTAACGCTTAATATCACGCATGTCCACTTTTTTAAAATTATAACATTGGGTTCCTGAGTTTTAATAAATATCAAATGGGTCTTTTTTTATTTTTTTTATAATTAAAATTTTTTAATTTTTTTTTTTTTAAAAAGAACTCATTTGATAATTTATTAAAACTCAGGGACCCCGGTGTTATAATTTTAAAAATGTGAACCTGTGTGATATTAAGCGTTAAATTCAAGGACTTAGGCATAATTTGCCCAACTTTTTATCTAAGGGTCCTTCAAAAAAATATTGTAGGCTCATCACATTGACTTTTTTTTTTTATTAATCATCACATTAAAATTCTTTAACTGAAGGGAGGAAAGAGTGGGTGGGTGGGGACTGGGGATGTAGTGAAAGAATGTGAAAGGTCTAAATTTTAAAATAATTAAATAATTTAGAAGTTTAAGCTTCTCACTTACACATAAGAACATTTTTTAATGCATCAATTAAAAGCGATATAAGTTTTCAAAAAATAAAAAAATAATTTTAGAGAAGTTTGGGGCTAGAACTTATTCTACTTAACTTTATTAATTACTTAATTTTGTAAAATTTGATAAATTAGTAATTTATTTACTGCTTTTCTACTTGGTCTGTTATTAAATATTCAGTCTAAACACCTAATAGAAGTGCTCGTTAAGGGAAGTCTGTTGACTGTTGCTGTCATCAATTCGGTGTAGGCGCTTACACGGTTGATGGCGATTTTTCACGTACGAGAAGTCAATGGGACGGTGTGTTCGACACTTACGACTCTCATTCCCACTTGTTCAAATTAGATGTGCTTGTGGGCAGTATATTCAAGCGGTTGAATTCAGCTTAGATTCTTTTTTAAAAAAAATATTAAAATATAAATTAGTGGGCAAAATGAATCAATGATAACCCTATGAGTTTAGCGGTCATTATCCCATGACTTTTGTTAGTCTAATCGGACCACAAATATGAAACTCTGTGTTAATATAACGTAAAAAAATCAGTTGAAGCTCATTTCAAATTCGGCGTTGGCACCAAAAATATTGAGCGTCAAAATCTAATGACAGCTACGATACTGATGCAATGGCACATTTACCCTCCAACTATTTCGTCTTAAATACTATAGAAATCAAACTTATTATATTATTATCATTCCATATAGTTACACAATTAAGTTAATTAAATAAAAAAAACGTATTATATTATGGAAAAGCTATTGTAAATTATAATTAACAAACATTATAAAAACTTTATATAGAATAACACTACAACTAATGTGTCTATCAAAATCCTAATATTATGCCCTCACCCACTTCTCTTCTTTATCTCTTTACATAACTAATCATGAACTTTTCTATTTATTCCCCTGATGTCCGTCAACGGCTGACAACGGCCACCTTCTCAGGCGCCGGCGACCAACTGCTCTGCAGTTGCCCTGTAGTCTTCGACGACAACAGCCTGACGACCGCTCCCTCGCCCACCTTCGGATTAGCCAACAGCTGCTCAATGGCGGGCGAGAGAATTCGGTCAGTCGTTTCGTCGAACAGGTGGTCGGCAACGCCTTCCTGCCAGATTTCGCCGGCCATCCGATCAAGAGCCTCGTCGTCGATCACAACGCAGAGATCTTTTCCGGCGATTCTGGAGAATTTAGCCGTTACAGACTGCGACACCTTCCGGCGTAGCGGTCTGAAATCTACGGGCTTGAATACGACCCATGCGTCTACGAGTTCGAAAAACTCGGAAGCGGAGGACGAGGAATCCGGCGGCACCCCCGCCGCAATGCAGCCATGATCAATGTCGTGCTCGTGCTCCATTGTGAGGTCGCTCGAGTTTAACGATCCCTCGACGGCGTCCTCGTCGACGGTGCCGCAGGCGCAGGTGGCGAGATTCAGATCTAGAGAGAGCGTGTCTTTTCTGGGTTTGATCAGCCTTTCATCTTTGAAGACCGAATCTCGACGGCGCTTGTCTTTCGTCTCCTCAACCAGTAGCTGTAACTTCAGGCCGCCGGCGGAGGCGAGTTCCATGATCCTTTTCTCCGACCTGAGAAGCCCGTCATTTAACACCCTGAGATCTTCCGGCATCCAGTCGGAGGCGATGATGAAGATGGAGCTCCCGAATCCGGCATCGCGGCCATGGGAATCCACCATCCTCCCCTTCTCCAAAGCCCGCCAAATCGTTCCCCGAGTCATGCAATCCCATCGATCGAAGTCCTCAAATATAATGGTGGAAAATGGGTTTTGGCGGATGACCTCCGCCGTCCGGTCTACCAAAGTTCTACCTCTGAAATTCGGGCTGGATTCGCCAGAATCTTCGCCGGCCACGTCCTCCGGCGAGCCCAGCCGGATAATGATCGGTGCGCCGCCAAACATGAGCTGAGATAACGCATTCGCCATCCTCTGTTTCCCGACTCTGTCCGAACCTGCGAATAGCAGCCAAGTGTCGGTCCTCTGGTTGCCTCCCCGCCGCTTGCCGCCGCCGGACCTTGATTGAATCACGGCGGCGGCAACGGCAGAGGCGGCCTCCGGCTGCCAGCTGACAGTATCCATCAAGCCGTTGATAAGCCTCTTGATAGAAGCGGCATCTCCGGTAAATTTGAGTGGCTTCTGAGGCGGCCCAAGGGTGAGGTCAGTCTTGACAGGGCTCCCCGGCGGGCTCGCCGGAAGAGTTGTTTTTGATTGCGGCAAACTGTTGCCAGCCGCCGACACCTCCGGAATTGCGGAGACCGATGATTTTCCGGCATCCGGGAGAGCGTTTCGGTGCAGGCGGAAGCAGGTCTCCTGCCATTTGTTCATCAGATCTTGCTCCTGATTCTGATTCGCCATTGCAATTCATACAATTAGAAGCCAATTCCTAAAATGGATTTTGCTTAAATTGGATTTTGATTGCTAGGAGTATGGAAGCCAAGTTCAGAGTTGAAACCTGAACCTGATCATCTCGCCTGTTGGCGACCTGAAGCCATCGAGGCAGTGACGGCGATTCGGTGCAAGAAGACACTCCGATCTTGGCTAATTCGTGCTCGTAACTCTCCTTGCAGATATCACAGAGAAATACTTCCTGGGAGGCGTCGAGGATCGCCGGTGGCTTCAGTTGCGTCGTCCCGGAGGCACTCGTTGGCGGAAAACAACTTTGCTTGCCCAAGGCTTCCGCTTTACTGCATTGAATCCCGTCAATTCTGATCCTGAAATGATAAAAATTTGTTAAATGTAATTCAAACGACAAAATAAAAATCACAACAAAAAAAAAAATCAAGCGACAGAAGAAGGCGAAGGCACTGGAATCGACCTAGGCAGAAAGCTCGGGAGCTCCGTCGACCTTGGGCAGATGGGCACCGCCTGCAGCTGCCAATCTCTCTCCATCGTCGGAAAGTAGACCTGGCACCGGAGATACGTTGCACAAGTCGCAGTGCCTACCAACCAAAGTCGGGATGAACTGCAGCCGGCGCCGCACCTCGTAAGCAGCCGACCGATCTCCGCCACCGCCGCCCGGCCGATCTTAGTGATGCCAAATTGGTTATCGGAGCTTTCCACCAACCACTTGAGGTCTCCGAGATCAAGAATTACCCCTCCGGCAATGTGGGCTTCAACTAAAGCTGTTAATTCTCTGATCTTGGACGGGATTTGGGTCTGTTCGATAGATGAGAAAGAGAATTCCTTGTCGGCGGAGATAATAGTGGCGGGACAGAGTGGTGCAGGGGCGTCGGCTGCCGCTATCCGTCGGATGGCTTCTCTCAAAATCTCGCCTGGGTCAGAGTCGCCAACGAGGATCGGGTTACGCTTTTTGCTGCGCGTTAGTATGTCGAACAACTTGGTGAGGTCGCTCGCGACAGAGGAAGTGATGGCAATGGAGGCGGCGCCGGCGGCCGCGGCGTTGAGTCGAGGGCTGAGGTAGACGTTGCGAAGAGGGGAGGGGGAAGGGGAGGAGGAAAGCGACTGCTCGATGGAGGCTTTGACGGCGGGAGAGGAGAAGGAGGCCTCGCGCATGACGCGGCTGACTGAGGGATCGTCGAGGATGGAGAGGAGAAGATGATCGAGCTCGACTTTCACGGCGAGCAGAGGCTGCTGCTGAGATTCCGGGCATCCGCGGCGCTGGTGGGCTTGGGCTCTCTTGAGGGCGGCCATGAGGGCATTTGATATTGGAGGAGACGGTGGAGGCTGCTGCGGGAGATTCTCCGGCGGGAGTCCAGCAGCACAGGACGAGGATGGGAGTCGGTCCAAGGCAACGGAGAAGCAGAGCTCGAGGGCACGGCACTGGAGAGGGTGGGAAGAAGAAGGATGAGGGTGGGAACGGAGGCAGGCTTGTCGGAGGAGGCTGGAGGTTGAGGTCAGGATGGCGGCAGCAACGTGGAGAGGCGTCGTCTGGCCGTGCCTCCGGCGGGCTGCGTCGGCGATGGCTCGGTTGAGGATCGCCAACGCCTCCGGCGTCAGAGTCTGCTGGATTGTGCTCAGCGCCGCTCTCATCCTCTCGCACAAGATTCAACTTTTTGTTCTAGCTGGACGAAGCAAAAGCCTGGATCTCTGATTGGTCCCTGTGCTCCGGCCTCTGCTTACACTCTGTTTGTCTCTGCTCTGTTCTATGCTTGTTGCCCTAACGAAGAAGAAGAAGAGGGAGAAGGTAGAGAAAGGTAGGGGTAGCAACTACGCGTGACGCAAAGATTTTAGAGGAAGGATGCGGTGGTACGCTCTGCCATGGGATATGCGGATAGAGCTTAGAGATTAAAGACCGCCTTTTGTTCATCAAACATCAAATAAATCAAGAGGAAGAAGACAAAGTAGAGTGCAGATAGAAAGGGAAGGGAGGGAGAGGGAGAGAGAGAGAGAGAGAGAGGGAGAGAGAGATCTCAACTAAACGGAGATTGGTTTGTGCTAATGATAATCACATGGAAAGGCGGTTTCTTGCTTTTATGCAGAGATAGAGAGACAACAAAAAGGGTTAATTCATTTTATTTTCTTGGTAAATTGCTTATAAGTCCCCAAGTTAAAACTTTATTGCATGTAGCAATCTAAAAATTTAAATCATTACATACAGGCCCATGCTTCAATTTTTGCAGACATTTTATCTAACCCACTGTGAATTGCATTGCTTGCTTATCCAATTTAACAGAAACATTTTGATGATTATAAAATTTATTGTTTAACTATACATACTAACTTAAATGTTCATTATTTAGGTGAATAAATCAATTTAAATTAATATATAAATGAGCCAAACTAAAATATAGCTTGACTTACAAACTTACAAAATTAGACATATAATTTTGATTAATTAACTAGTTAAGTACCAATATCTAATCTTATAATTTCTTCCATAATGCTATAATTCAAATTTTGTGAATTAGCATGTAAGATTTTTAGTATGTGAGAGATCTATATGCAATTTACCTTTTTTTAATTTCATTTTTTAACCTTTTTGTGAAGTGGATGAGGTATTGTAACTTCTTGAATCCTTCCCATGGTAGATTATATGACATCTGTTCAAAGTTTCTTTTTATTAAATAATTAATATGAATGTGCTTCCAAGTATCTACTAAAGAGTATTAAATATTAGGAGATTTTGATTTTTATTAGGGATCTTGATGAATCCTTGTTGAGTAATAAATTTACTTCCAACTTGGTTTAACTTTGTATGATTTTATGTTAGAAATTTAAAATTGGGATAGATTACATTAAGGTCATTGTATTTAGGAGATAATCACATAGGTCCATCTATATTAATTGTGGTTAGTAGATATCTTTGATAATTACTTGAAATAAAAATGATTCACACTTAAATTCAAAATATACATAAAAATATGCATCTATGCTTCACCATATGTATATACATATTATTCTATATGAAGTTAAATATAAAAATAATATCTAAGGCCCTGTTTGGTGCGAGTACCAAAATAGGACCAAAATAGTACTAGTTTAAAAAATAATAATAATAATAAATAAATTATTTTNGTACCATTTTGGTCCTGTTTTGATTCTCCAGGCCCTAAATTAACCATAATGTATATTGTTTTATATCAAAGCAACCAACGAAATTAGTCATGAAAATAAAATCAAAATTAAATAAATTTTAGTTATTTAAAATTAAACTCTATTCAAAATCTTAAACTTTGATTTTGAATTGAGGTTTAATTAGGAGAAAGGTAAGTTCACATATTTTAAATTGTAATTCGGAAAAATTTTCATTATCTCTCAAATTTTTAATATTGAGATCAACTTGATAAAGTCAACATAAAATATTACATGCAAATGTTTGGTGTCTATATTCAATAAATTTACAAATTAAATAATATTTATATTCATTACATAATATGTGTAATATATATATATATATATATTTAGTTAAAAGGGCTAATAATGAGGCTTAATTCACCTAATTTAAAATCAAATAACTTTTAAAAGGTAGGCACAAACATGAGTTAAATTCAAGCTAATTTGTTTTATTTATCAAGCTAACTTGTTTTTTTTTCTACTCTAAAAAAAAAAAAAAAAACTTTCTTTGCAAGGGAGACATCCTTCATGAAAAAGGTAATTATTGGACTATAAAAAATTCATTTGGCAATTTACCATAAAAAACTAAATATCATTAATAAAATAGAAAATATTCTCAACATACATAAATTTAAATTTAAATTTTTTTATTATATCTTATATAATTCTTAGAACATCAATTAGATTTATTTTAAGTTTTACATAGTTTCATATATTATTAATTTAATTTATTTTTTGTACTATATCATAAACAATTTAACTTGTTTTAAAATTAATAATTTGTTTATTATTAATAAATGTTGACTTAATTTTGTTATTATATCTTGCGTACTTTATTAAGATTATTTTGTTAAATAAAATTAAGGTGATATGTTTATTTTATTTAACACATAAATAAGTATAACAATTTTTAATGTTTAGGTATGTCATTTGTAAGATGTTTTTTTATTTAATATATGTACAAAAAATCTTTTATTTTAATAAAAAAAATTAAAATTTGTCCCATTTTAATTAACAATTAGAAATAATAAAAATAAAGTTTATTTTACAATATTTATATCAATATTAATTAAAAATAGTAAGAAATATTATTCGTAATTACTTGTGTTTTTTGCAGTTTTTTCACCCAATTAATAAAAGTTAAAAAAAACAAAAAATGTTTTCAGTCAATTTAACAAATTATTTTATAATAACAGGAATTGAATGATATTTAAATCAACTTTAAAATGATTATAATTTAAATTGTTAAATAATTTTCTAAAATATATTAAAGTTTTTATACAAAATGTAAAACTAATATTAAAAAAAATATTGGAGGATATATTTTACAATAAAAGCATTTTACGCATGCACTACTCAAACTTTGCATTTTCTTTTTGGGATAATTACCCATATGCCACACCATTTAGTTTTATTTATGCTTTACGCATCTATTCTTAGTTAATTACGCTATGAACACTCAAAACAATATAAAATCTTATATATACACACTTGAGTTAAAACTTAATCAAAATCTATTTGAAAAAAAAATATTCTGTTAGTAAATCATTAAAATTATATTTTTACCCTTAATGGTACATATTTTTCTCTTTCTCAATGCTACACTAAAGCGCTGGTTTCTCCTAAAATTAATTCACGTCGCAGATGTCTCCTTCTTTTGCTGCCACCTAAACATTAAGTTTTTAGGATTTTCACTCAAAATATATTTAAATATCCTTAAAATAATATGATGGATAGCTCAGATTTTTTGTAATCTAACTATAGTTAGGTTATTAAAAAATTATGATTACTTATTATAATAGAAATAAGTTTGTTGCAATTGGATTCGCGCCTTTTCATCCGGGCCGTCCGCGTGGTTGCCCACGTGGTCTCCACGTGAGCAAGGTATGCGAGCCGAACAGGAGAGATATCATCCCGAACAGATCAGCCGTCGAAAGGTTAACATCCCGAAGAACAAGGACCCGACATGACATCTGACCGTTGGGAGATTGTGCTTCTCTGAGGGAGACGCGGTTTTCCTGCCGACGGGCTGTACCCGCTGACACACCGTACAGGAGTCACATACTAGCCATCCGCAGGCATTAATTGAGCTGTTACTAGGACAGTAGATTATTCGATTGAAAATGACTAGACAGAACAGGCTGAGGGTATATATACTTCCGGTACACAACCTTTAGTGGGGATCCAAAAGGAGCCTTTAGTGGGGAGCCGTGGTTTTTTGAGTACTCTGTAACCCAAGCAAAGATTTCTAGTAACGTTTCAAGCCTCCTTGAAAAGGAGCCGTGGTTTTTCCACCAGTCGGTTTTCCACGTAAAAACTCTTAAATTGTTTCCCGTCTTAACAATTTGGTGCCCTCACGCAGGATCAAACCTGATCCCTACATCCATGGAGCACGCTCACGACGAAAGCGCTCCTCCACCACCTGGCGAACAGCAGGCGACACGCCTACCCCAGGACGATGCAACAAGGGACGACCAATAGCTCCAGACGCTGACAAACACAGTCGCCACCCTCACCCATACCATGAACACTTTCCTCGCTAACCTACCAGCTCTCCTTCAGCAGCAGAGACCCCTCCCCTTAGCTCTGCCCCTCGAAGGCCCGCTCCAACAACCAGGCGCGGAATGCGTCGAACTCCCAACCGAGGAAACTAGCACCCACGCCGCCGCCGAAAGCCGGCCCGAGGTGTATCCCCCGGCTCCCCCGGTGGACACAATTTTCTCTTCTGCCATAATGGCAGCACCGGCGCCACGCGCCTACAAGGCCCCCCAAGTATCTGACTACAACGACCTCACCGACCCGGCCCAGCATGTCAAGCGTTTCGAAAACGCCCTCGCAACCAGCGACCCTGTCTCAGACGCTTACAAATGCTGCCTATTCAGGAACACACTGATGGGCCTGGCTCTGGACTGGCTCGACGAAGTACCTCAAGGCTCCATCCAGAGTTTCCTGCAATTCTCCGATCAGTTCCGCACTAGGTTCGGAACCTCGAAGACTACGTCCCGAACGATCCACGAGTTGTGGCAAATACGGCAGGCCCCAGACGAATCGCTCCGCAACTACGTGGACCGACTCTCAAAAATGAATGCTGAGACGAAGGACACAACGGACCACAGATCAACCATGATCTTCGTCCACAGCATTTTACCCAGCGAATTGTACGACTCCTTCGTTGACAACATCCCGAAAACCCTGATGGAGGCCAGGGCCCGTGCTGAAAAACGCATTCATCTGGAAGATGCGAAAGCTCTCAAGGCGAAAGCGAAGCAGGGGCCCGCTTTGCCCCAGACCAAACAAGGCGAAACCCCCAAGACGGACTCGAACACTCCAAGGAGAAGCTTTCGAGACCGGAACTACTCGCCCACATAAGGAAAGCGCAAATTCGGGGATGAATCTCCAC
>JAEMOT010001267.1:4201-73862 GCA_019297695.1 Apostasia ramifera
GCACATTATTTATACTAAAATAAAATATAAAATTAAATAATTTTTTCTTTAAAAATACTGTAAAATTCAATTAGGAGAAACATATCACTATTTTAATAAAGATCACTTAATGTGATATAATGTATTAAAAATTTGATCTTATTATACATATTATAGTATTGTATATGTGTAATTTTATAATAAAAACAATCATAACTCATATTATTTACAATATATTTTAATATGTGATCCTTATATAAATTAAAATATTTATTTTTATATATAATTAATAACACATTGATAATAAATTTATAAATTATGTAATTTTTAATTAAAGCTTTTTAGTTTCACGTCATGAATTAACTTGAGTTACTTCATAAATGAGTGAATAAAATTATATATATTTTTTAACTTTTTGTTATATATATTTGTTTAAATTTTATAATGGAACGAGTACGATTACATTCAAAAATTTATGATTTCATTAAATTGAAATATTTTTAATTAATTAAATTAATTTTTTAATTTTTTTTTAAAAGAAGTTGCCTGGGACCGAGTGACTTCTTAACGGGAGCGGGCGACGCCTGCGTGCCGGGCAACTAACCGCAGCAGAGTTTACGCTGTCCGAAATATATTAATTTTTTTAATTATGATTATATTATTAATTAATTAATTAAAAATGTCTCAATTTAAAAAATCATCTAGGAAAATAAAAGAGTCGTCGACCTGGCCCTCCTCATACACCCCGGTCCCCGCTCCGCCCGGCAGCCGCCGCGCCAGGGCGTTTAACCTCTTGCTTTGGCGCTCTGCGACTCTCTATTTTCGTCTTCATACGTCCACTCTCGCTTCAGAATCAAAGTAGAAATGATTAAAAGGCAGTTCTACAAGCAAGATCATGGCGACAGCAGCGGGTCGTCTGATTCCTCGTCCTCCGAGGACCCCGACTCCGCTCCGGAGGTAGAGGCGGAAGAGGAAATTAAACTGGACGAGCAGGAAGATGAGGAGGAGGAGCAGCAGCAGGAGGGTGGCCTTGACAAGAGAACTATGCGTTATCCTTCTCCCGGTTAGGAATGAAGTAGTCTCCATTCAGTTATTATGCGGATGGAATCCAATGGGTTCTTTGACCTTCTAATAGTTCGATTGTTTACTGTTCGTCTGCTTATTAGGGTTTTTTTTCGCTATGCGAAGCAAGTAATGATCTTTCCAAGCGATTTTAAGTGGTCTCCGAGTCATCCATGCCTGCTGTTTATTTGGATATATATTTAACGAGAAGCTCGTATTTTCGGATGATTTATGCGTTAGACAGTGCAGTGTCGTTCCTTTGAAGCCTTTGATTGATTTATTGCATCTGTTTCTTTGATTAATGTGATTTTCCCCTTCTCTTCACGTATATCTAAGGTTATGTCTTTTTTTTTTCGCTTCCTTTGTGGATCTTCCATGATATTTGGTGCTAATTGATACCTTTCTTTGTTCCTGAACTTTCTTTGGTTTTCATTTTTTTTTGGTTATTCTGCCAGGCTCAGGATATGAGAGGGAGGACAGCTCAAGTAATCCGGATGATAATGATGCTTCAGGTATTGCCACATTGTCCTTTGCCTGCTACAGTTTAAAAAGCAGAAAAATAATTAGTAATACATGTGATATTTTTTTGAAAGTTACATGTTATATTTACATGAACAAGCCAATGCCTTAAAAATCAACTCTACTGAAAGAAGATCTGAAACTGCTTTTGTAAGGAATGCCTTTATTATTTTGTGAATGAAAGTTTAGTAAAAGGCTTTCTTTTTGGCCGTGACTTTCTTATGGTATGGAGACCACCATGGTATGATTTTCTTACAGTTAAGAGCTTCTGGAGGCACAAGAACTCCCTTCTGAACTCTAGATGATCACAATTCTGCAATAGATACAGGCATCCTGCTCAGAGAAGAAAGAAGAAATCGCAGAAACAGTTGTTTCATTTATATGGTGTCTGGTTATGGATACAACAAGAACAATTACAAGGCTTAATCCCAAACTAATTGGAATTAGCTTTTTTTTTGTTTGTCATCCAACTCTATCTAAATAATCACTATCTGTATGTGCAAGTGAGCGAAGGTCATATCTAAGTATGTCTAATGATTTTTGTTTGTTATCCAACTCTATCTAAATAATCACTTTGTTGCCTTTATGTCAGACAGAAAGGGATGGGAAGGATTTTTTATGTTAAGTGCAGTGTAAGATTCTAATACAAAGGTCTTGATGCTCATTGAACTAGACTGGTTTGGACTAGACAAGTTCTTACCGGATCGGACAAGTTTGTAGCAGACCGGACAAGTCCTTACTGGACCAATTCTTGTTCTAGATTTCCCTCTAAATCTTGGCAACTTGTCTAGAATTGGAAACTGGTTTTCTGTTGTGGACTAGTGTAGATTCTATTAGTTTTTAAAACAATTTAAAACTAAAAAATTATATTTTTTAAAATAATGATAATATCAAATTACAAACTACAAAAAAAGAATTTAAGTTACAACTGTACAGTACATTAAAAAAATTAGCATCATAATTAATAAGGATTTATTTAGTATTTCTTCTTTCTTTTTGGAATTGTTGTCTTTAAACTAGTCTTTTAGATTGAGTTGTTGGTTTTGACTTTTAGATTTAGTTTCAAATTAATTTTTCAAGCATGTAACCATGCACAATGCATGAGATGAAAGATTACTTCGATGATATACTATTATTCTCCTAGTCATCGAGAATGCCGATTCAGACATGACCATATATTTTTGGATTGCTAATATTCGCATGCATTGGAGGCTAAGGTAGGAAATTATTTTGCTAACCCCTTCCGCCATTTTTGTGGACTCATTACTCTATCAAGCTAGACTCCTTAGTCTAAACAGAATCCTAACAAGTTTAGATTTGACACTGGTTCTCCGAAACCACTGGATATGACCTTTTCTTTTTGAGTGCTATGTGTTGAAGAAGATTAACATTACCTCTTAGCCATCTTTGCGCTAAGTGCGTTCAATATTCATTCTTTTTAGTTGCCGCTTGCTCCTATTTTTCCATCCTATCATAGTATCATTTGGGTTCTTCTTGCTACAATAAAAACAATATAAATCTTGAAGAGTAGTATATGTTGATGTCCTGTCTGCTTTTGCTAACAATCAAATAAATCTTTATGCTGATTGTATTTCAATTGATATTACATAAAGAGCTTGCCCATTGTTTGTCATGATTTCTGGCTTCTTTCTGAAGTTTGAGGATGCACCTTTGGTCGTCCATAACTATTAGAATATCATGCTAATTTTCCCTTTTTTTGGTTGTTTTAGATTCAAATTATATATACCTTTTATTGTTGTACTTCTCAGTCTGTTTATATGTTCTTGCCAGTTCCAACTGGCTCCTTGTGACCGTTTCTATTGCTATTAGGATGAATGTTGAATGGTAACTTGTACCCTTTTCTATTTCATTTATTAGCATAATGCATTTTCTTTATCAACACACTTCTGGGTTAAATCTTTTGGTTATTTATTGTTCCAAATTATGTGCCTCTCACTCTTTATCGTATGATGCAATTACTTGTTGGTTATGTGTGATAGCTTGCAGATTAGTTCTTATTCTTTGCTTCTTGCATTATTTTAAAGATTTTTTGCTTCTATTTATCACCATTAAACACATTTTTTCAGATGTCTAAGTGGGCATATGGGGTATTTTTATTATCAGTATAAAGCAGGGTAATATGGAATTCCTCAAATCAGTTGTCTCACTTTTCCGTCAATTCTCTCTTCAGATTTAATCTCTAAAGCAGAAGTGGATGATGAAAAAGGTTTTCATCATGGTAAAGATA
The DNA here is from genome assembly GCA_019297695.1 of Apostasia ramifera. NCBI lineage: Eukaryota > Viridiplantae > Streptophyta > Magnoliopsida > Asparagales > Orchidaceae > Apostasia > Apostasia ramifera. The sequence goes on from JAEMOT010001267.1 coordinate 8,010, forward strand.
GCAAGTCAATTGGGAAGTTTCATGATAAGAAAGATGAGGCTTCTGCAGCTGCAGCGATAACACTTGATCCAAATGATCCTATCCAATCCGAATTTTCCAAGTTTATCTTGAAGTTTAAGTCAGTTTTTAAGTGCAGACTGTGCCCAAGGATTCTATGTTTAAATGAAACAGCTGTAAGGACACACCTTACGTCAAAGGTAAGCTTCAAGTCAAAAATAGTAGAACAACAACAATGAGGATGACAACAAGCCTTAATCTCAAATTAGTCAGGACATATACATAGATTTATCTTCTACATTCAACTCTATACAAAGCAACGCTCTATATAAGAATGATCAAGTCAAAGTTATATCTAATGAGTATATCCTATCATTTCTTGTATTCCTCTCCCTCTCCTTGAGCATAAGCAAACCTCCTTGAACTGTTGAACATCCCCCCTCATCTTAACCTTTACAAGAGCAATTATTTCCATTATGCTACACTCCAGTGTGACCATTCACTCTTTTGAGCAGTTGAATCTCAGTTTTATTAATCTTATAGATATTTCGTCATTTTATGGCCAACACTCATTCTCATATAGCAAAGCTCATAGGATAGAAATCTTATAAAATGTTTTTGTAGACTTCATTGACATCTTCCTATAGGTGGCACTTTACCATTTTAGCCATCTTGCTTTTTCAATTCATAAAGAATGCCAAGAGAAAGTAAAGTTTTATGTGTGCAAATCCTATTGCTTGAAACCGTGATATCAAATTATGTTGGCTTAAATTATACTATATTAAATGGCATTTTGCTCCTCCAAGATATCTCTAGATTTACATTCTTCTTTGTTGTGACTCACAGAGGCATGCTCGATCTAAAAAACTGCTTGGTGAGGGCCGGCTGAAATTAATGTTAAACAGCGATGGGGAGCTTGAGGAAGAACAAGAGACCCATGCTGAACGACATGCTCGAATTCTTGAGCTTGCCCAGGTACAAAAACTGAACTAAGATCATATAATCTTTTCATTAGAGAGATGATTATAAGGGAATCTTTTAAAGTGACAGAAGCCCGCTGCTCCGAATAAGAAGGATAACGGGCGCCAGAGGCAGAGCCGTCGGAGGAAAAAGGCAAGTCCTTGTAAACTATCTAGCTCAAAAAATGATGTAATTTATTTATTTAATTAATTTTAAGACTTTCTTTAACTCAAGTGGAAGTTGATCTTTTTTTTTATTATTTTATATGTGAAAGCATCACTAAACTTGTGATGCAGGCATTTTGTGTTTTCTGTTCATTTTATGACCCAACTATTATGCTGAGTCTAGTTTGCTGAAACTCTAGGCATTAGTATATAGTAACCTGTTTACAAGCATAGATATGCATGTGCATTTCTATTCAATGTGCGTATGTGCATACATATTTATACATGTGCACACATGTGCATTCAGTTTACCATATTTGTACAAATATATAAACGCTTGCATATATATATATATATATATATATATTCTGTAGATATAAATGTGCATATATACGTATCTTTTTATTTGTATTTACTATTTATTATCTGGGTATGTGTATGTACACTCATTCTGAAGGCGTAATTTAGTTGATTCTTCAAGGCATTTAGGATGTCTCTTCATTATTTTGATTAGAAACTTGAGTCCCATCAGTTTGATTTGATTGACATTTTTAGCAATTCTTCAACTGTTATTATTTTACGACTGCTATGAATCATCATGGATAGCTGATTTCTTCGTATGCATCTAACTATTGGTCGCTTTGTATTCCCACAAATGGTGATAAAGGCTTATCTATGATCCAGGGGCATCCTTCATAAGTATGAGCGCCTTTTTTAAAGCTTCCGTACTTGAAAGTCAAGTAGACAAGGCTCATAAAAAGGGTTAAACTTATAAGAGATTTAGCTTTCAATTATGGATTTTTTTAGTTCAGAGTAAGAAACTTCTGTGTTTTCAGCTTTGTATTGGCAAATAACATGGCTGTTTTAATCTTAGTATCCTTCAATGATACATGTTAAATTCTCTAATTCCCTTGAATTCCACAAAACAGTCCCTTACCTTTAGCAGTTAACCTAAAAGCTGAATACTAGTTGATTAATTCAAACCTTTTCTATTTGAATCTTGCAAAAATTGCTATGCATGCTTGAAAACTTAACCAATAATGCAAAAGCCCCTTAATTCAATGTTTTGGGAAATGTGTGTACTTTCAAGAATTGGAGAATTATTCAGTAAGAGGCATTTTATTCAATTGAAATATTCAATGTTATCTATATGTTTATGTTATTTCTAAATTATTATTTGCTTGATTTAATATTATTATATTAAAGATGATAGTGTTATTAGTTGATATCTGTTATCCCAATTATTAATTATATTAAAATACAATGATGTTCTTAACCTAATTTTGTTATCCCAAACATAATACGATAATATTACATTATTTGTCTTTACCAACCTCTCACCCTCCCACCCTTTTAGAATTTTAGACAATCAATTCAAATATGTCCATTTAGATGTCTTCTAGTTTTGGGTGGTTGCAATTTTATAATTTTTTATTATAAATGAGAAATGAGTATATTCACGAGAAAGTTGGTGTTGCACCAATTGAGGATAAACTTAGGAAAAGTCGGCTTAGATGGTTTGGACATATAAATCGTAAGCCGATTGAAACTCCAGTTAGAAAAATTAAGTTATTGAATTTTGCCCATATTCAAAGAGGAAGAGAGAGACCAATGAAGACATGACAAAAAATTATAATAAGTAATTTTACTCACTTAGACCTAGGTAAAGATTTATTAATTGATCAAGCGCAACAGAAACAAATGATTCATGTAGCCAATCCCACATAGTAGGATTAAGGCTTGATTGTTGTTATTGTTGTATTATATCATCTAAACATGTTATCCGAGTAAATAATTAATTTCTCCAAATCACATAACATTAAATTAGACGCCGCTAAGATGCGTCTTTTCCTTTGAAAAAAATTGTGAGATTTTTATTTACTATTGAAGAATTTGAGATTAAATTTGTTGTCCGTTTAACATATCAAATGTAACTATATAACTGCCCTTATTTTTATTTTTAACTGCCCTTATTTGTTTGTTTGATTGCCTTCGATTTTTCACCATCCTCATATGTCACAGAGGATGCGCAGTGGTTCCAAGAAGGAGAAGCTGGAAGCATCTGTTGGAAAAACTGCAAAGAAGAGACGTAACATGGCCGGCTGAAGGTCTAAGGATGTTCTGTTATACTCCCCATCCCTCCTCTACTATATTGCACGACGAAAGCTCCTGATACATGATAGATTCAGTTAAACTTCAGACTTATCAAATATTTTTTCACCCAGCTATTTATGTATCTTGAGACGGTTTCGTTGAAAAACCGAAAAAAACATGAATATTTATTGAGTTCAATCTGTGTTTGTGAGTCAGAATTACGAGTTTTTACTCTGAGTTGGAGTGAAATTGTAATTCATGTTAGGATTATGTTTTACAGTATTCTTTGATGGCAAATAACGATGGAGAATTGAATATCTGTGTTTTTGTTCTCGTGAATATACATGCGATGACTACTGAGCAAGAGGATATATGCATGCACATCTCAAAATTTCAAAGTTTTTTAACTTCGAATCAATTCTAATGTCAATTCAAAACCAAATTAATATTCTTTCTTTGAGGCTGAAAACTCCAAACTTGATGTCAACTCGATATCGAAAAAAAAAATTGCTCTCAAGTCCTATATAAGAGGCATTAGGGCTCACAAACTGAAAAAAAATGCGATCTAAAAAATGGATAAAATAAAACCCATTCTAAAACTAATATCAAATTTAACATCAAGACTAATTCAATAGAAAATAACTTTTGGATCTTAGTAATCCTATCAAAAGATTCAGATAACACAGGTTCATATGAAATACTCCAAGCTCTAACCATTTTTACATTCAAACACCATCTAATTGTGGTTTCTTGAAGGCCATGCTTATTTTTCTTCTCTACCATCAAAGTAATGGCTTAGAATGCCCTAGAAGTCGAGATTTATAAAATTATCTTACGAGTCTTTAACTTTTTATTCCTACACAGCTCCCTCTAGTAAAACCACTTATAACTATCGATCTACATACACATGTTTATCTAATTATATTATATGATTTCATTTAGTTGGATTATATTTTAAAAAAAAAATTATTTAAGTTTTTTAAACATAGAAGGAAATATATATTTAAGAAAATTATTATATAAAATAAAATTATTTTATGATGGAAAGCATTTTTAAAGGAATTTGTTTTTAGCTTCAACTAAATAAGGCTTATAAGTATTGAAAATAAATTTGTTTAACAGAATTAAATTGGTGAAAAACAGGTCAATAAGGAGGAATTAATAAAATGAAATTCTAGAAGATAAAAGAAGCTATTTTTTACATTGCACCTTATAAAGTCTTGTTTAGCATCATCAAAAAATAAATAAATTTAATATTTTATTAATATTTTAAATTTATCACAATTTTCAATAATTTTATTTCAAATTCAACGTAAATTTCAATTTAAAAATTAATTTTATTTCACATATAATATAAATTTTAACCTTAAAATTAAATTTTATTTCACATCCTATTAATATTAAAATAATTTTTATTATTAATTATATAAAATAAAAGGTATTAGATTAGGAGTTCTTGGATGCGAGGTCAAAATGATTGCTGGGTGTATCACAAATTAATGGAAAATGCTTCCAAAGGAAAGTAATAAACATCGGTCAAGGGGAAGTAACGAGCCTTGCCGTGAATCGCCTCGGCGGAGGCGCGCCTGCGCGGTACCTCGTCGTCGTCCTCTAATCCCGAGACGGGCCTCCAATCTCGCTGCCGAGGAGCCGCCGGAGGGGCGAACGCTGACAACTCGTACGACTCACGTTTTTCCCCTTCCGCAATCCGTTTTTTCTTCGAGTCCTCCCCTCCTATGCAGGCGCGGTTGATTCGGGTGAGCCGCGGTGGTCAAGCACTCAGCCACTGCTTAACTCTCCGGCAGAGAGGCTCTCCACTGCGTCCTTCCAGATGGCGCAGTCGCCCATCTTGCACCTCGCCATTGTTCACCTCTCTGGAAAACAACTTTTGATGAATAGGTTTGAAAGGAGCTTCTCACAAAACTACCTTGGAAGAAGTAAAAACCCTAAAGTGAATAAGGTGGACCGAGGGACGGAGGAAGGAGAGAACTAGTGAGAGAGATTGGGAAGATCATCAGAACATGAACTCCGCTTATTGCGAAACGCTACGAGAGTTGCAATGCAAATAAGGTTGAAAATTTTTTTATCATTTTGTAGGAATAAAATTATCATTTTAAGAAAATAGATTAATAATTTTTTATTTATTTAAATAAAATGAAATAAAAAATAAGAAATAAATAAAATATTAAAATATTTATAAATATAATTTAATAAAATTTAATATTATTTATTATTATTAAATTTAATTTTATACAAATAATTTGATAAATATAAGTTATATAAGTATATATATATATATATATATATATGTAAGAATATGTACATATATATATATATACACATATATACGTGTGTATATACATAAAAAAGAGTAATTTTAAAATAGTATTTTTAATTCACAAAAAATAATTATTTTTTAGGTGGATAAGAAAAATGATTATTTCATAAAATATAGAATAGATATTTTTATGAAATAACTATTCTACTAAAATAAATACGAGAATAAATATTTCATAAGGAATAAGCATGAGATAAAAATCATTTCATTCAAATAAATGCAGCCTTCTTGTTTGATCACATTATTTTTAACCTGCAATAAACTTAATTAATCTTATACATTATAACATATACATTTCAATATTAACTTAATATTTCAACTCTCAAATAAAAAATTTAAATTTATTTTACATTTTACATAAATTTTAAAAGATTATGAAAAAAATAGTTTTGCCTCAATAAAAAACCAAACTTGAGTGATAATTTTATATGAAAATTAAAATTCATTCTTATTTTTCTCAATTCAAAATAGACTCAATTTTACTCGAACTAAAAATTAGCAAACTCTAAAAAATCAATTCAGCTCGTATTTAATAAGAGTATAAATGTACATATTAATAGATTTTTAAGCATAATCTAGAAATTATATATAAATATATGCTATAATAATTTATACAAAAGAGATAATGTTATATTTTAATATAATTAAATATGCATAATTAATATTTTTTGTAAAAGAATTTGTCCTATAATTAGGCTCAAATTGAACTCGATTTAAAATTAAAAATTTTAATTTCAAATTTTATCCCATTTGCTCAAAATCAGCTCAAAACCATTCATAAAACTCACAAATAAAGAGGCCAACAAGTTCATATAAAGCTAACCAATAACTCGATATGAAATTAAAAGCTGTAAATATGATTCCTGGCTTCGTCTTGCTCGATTGGCTCGGGCCAAAAAGAACTAGCTAAAAAAAAACTATAGTACTCACATCTAATGCAATTAAGAAATAAACTTGAATCGAAATTCAAAGGTTGATCAAAAATTAAATCAAAATTTAGATCAAATCAAAAATAAATCAAATCCAAATAAGCCTATTTAACGAATCATTTTTATGACTTCAGAGAATTGAGCCAACTTAAAATCAGAACAACTTAAAAATAAAATAAAAATTATTTATAAATATTTTTATATATAACTTACTTTAATATATAAACTGTTTTACAATAATAACATAATAGATAATTATATTAAAATTTCTTTTATTGCTTTTATTCAAATCCTGATTATTTTACAGATTAATTTTTTGAGCGAATTTTTGAGAGATTAACGTAGCATAAAAAAATATCATGCACTCATAATATAACTATTATTTCAAAAACACTCAAAACAACAACTCATATAATTTAAGTCACATAAAACATTTATACCTAAATTTTAAACTTAAAAAATTAAAATTAATTAAAAAACGGATCATCTTTAGCGCAGATCTAACTTGAATTGATACTTCAAATTCAACTTTAAACTAATTAAGCTCAACTTAAAATTTAAATTTAAAATTTAAATCAAACTTAATTATAAATCATATTTTTTTTATAAAATATATAACATTCATATCACATATATTAAAATATAATATTATAAATTCTCTTTTAAGTCATATATATTTCTAAAATCTTTTACGTAAAACTTCATAACACATTTACAAATAAAAATATATCAATTATACTTAAAAATATTTTAAATATACATATTTATATATATCAAGTAGATTACAAATTAAGTCAATTTCCTTGAGTTAACTTTAAGCTTAAAAAAAAATTAAACCGATTACCAATCAAATAAAATGCGAGCTAATTTCTATTTTGACATAAAATTACCATCCCTAATTGACAATAAATGAGCTCACTTGGCTCAAATTGAGATTAAATCAATCTCCATTCATATTTTGGATAAGATGGAGAACAAATACTTTGAATTTAATCTTGAGCTGAAATCAGATCAACTCGAAATCAGATTGTACCAGCCGAAATTGCAATTGACAACAATAAAAAATGATAGATAAATATTACATCACCATATACAAAATAAATATAAAAAATAAATATTACAACATATAACCATCAAGAATATTTTGCATCAATTAACAAATTGAGTTTATTTCTCAAAGTATTTCAACTAAAAAGGGTATTTACTGATTGCTTCAGAACTAATCCAGTAGTGCTGAACCAAGTAAGCAATCTGGCAAATAACTTCACCTGCATATCAAAAAATAAAAAACAAAAAAAAAACAAAAAAAAATTCACCTGATGCTATACTCATTCTACTCTTACGTTTTTTTTCTCCCAAAAATATTTACATCGATCAAAATAAATACAGGAGCATCAGGATATTTACAGATGAACATCCAGCATTGCTGGAGAAAGTAAGGGTAAATCTTTCATCTTCTATGAGTGTAGAAATAATTTAGTTTTGCTTGCTGATCTCCATCTTTCTTGTCTGGGATTGGAACATGAAGGCAATATCACAAGCTGTAGTGCAATCCTCGGGTTTTCGGTCTGATAGAGCACGAATGAACCTCGGAAGTCTCACAGAGATGCCTCGAGAAGGATGGACAAGACCGATAGCAGCATGATGAACAGGGGAGATTGTTAGGTCTGTCATTGTTGAGAAGAACATGGGTAATGTTGGGTAGGAAAATAGGGTTGTAAACGAACCGAGTCGAACTAATTAGTCAAGTTTCATTGTTTCAGGCGTTCATAAACGAGCCAAGCTTTTGAACACAATGTTCAAGCTTGGTTCGTTTACAAAAGAACAAGCACAAGCTTGATTCAAGAATGTCCATGTACAAGCAACTGAGTTCCATAATGAGCCTACCATTGAGCCGATTATTGAATATCTAAACAAGCACATATTATGCTCAATAATCAAGCTCTTTCATGGACATTTCATCAATCATTAAATTGAATTTATCAACGAAAGTCTAAACAAACAAATTGTTCTTTGTATACAATAATACTAATATGACTATAAAAACTATATTATAATACTAAAAGTAAATTAGCTGAGCTCATTAACAATCCTCTAACCAAGTTCATGATCTTCCACAAACAACAATAAGTTCAAGCTCATTCATTTAAGAGTGAGCTTTCAAGAAACTGTTCATGCTTGATGAACGAACATGAATGAGCACTTACTAAGTGGAGTTTCTAGCAGCTCTTAAAAGCTCAGTTCATTCAGATCCCCGATTGAAAATGTGGTTCTAGGGAATTTTATGTGGAAAGAGTTTAGCATACCTGCTCCACGAATTTCCCATACGAGTTCTGGGGAAAACCATAATTCTGGTGTCTCATCAGTTTGATAATAATGAGGCTTTTTGGCCAACATTCTTTCTCCTGTAAAGAAATCCTTCATCTGAAAAAAATATGCTCAACTCATACACAAGAATCATCAAATAAAAGAACGTCAAATACTAACATTAAGCTGGTGAAAAAATCGTAATAGTATCAGTATTAAAAACAAGATAGTCTAGGCCATGCATAATGACAATAACCAAATCATTTTTGCTTCCCCCACTTCAGTACCATCGTGAATTCATCCCTCATATTCACATACAGGACATCTAAGTGTGTGTCTGCAAAAGTTAACTTTAACAAAGTTAAAGTTAACCTTAAAAGAAGATTTTTTTTATTGAACGTAGTATATTATGTAAATGAAGTTAGCGTATGGTGTGAGAGAGGAGATATCAATTATTATTTTGATGTGTGTAGAATATAAAATAAAGTTAAATTTTATTTTAAAATATAAAAAAATTGTGATATAATTAAATTTTAAATATTAAAATTTGTATATAATGTAATATATCAAGTTAAAAGATTAATCTTATTAACTTTGACCCGACAAACAAATAAACGACCAATGATGGATATGAATATAACACTGTAAACATCCGCTCCCATCTTGGGCGGCATGCTCATGCTCTCCTTGAATAATCCTTTTTACTATGATCCACTCTAGTGTGATTACTTATCAACCTGAGTATCATTGTGCGAATTGTGAAAGATATGTGAATTTTGAGATCAACAATTTATTGCCAATTTATTAAAATTAAAAGTGTTATTTATAAATATGATTTCTTAGAAGTTGAGAAATTAAAATCCAAGATATAAAACTATATAAAAATTTAAAATAGCACGGTTGGTAAATAGGAATTTAGTAAGTTAAGGACAAGAAATCAATTTCAATACATCACATCTACGAAATCAAGAAATTAATTGGATTCGCTAAAAATTAAATAGTAATAAAGCGGAACAAGCGAGAATAATTAAAATGATTAGAAAGCACATTGAACAAGGGTAGAAATGGACCAAAAGATTTAGGGAGCCAATAAGACCGTGTTATTACCACTACTATCACCCATGGCGCTTATACATCAACACTATTTGCCTTCTCTATTCAACTTTATGCCCTTGACTGAGCTACCCAACACAATAAACATAGAGAAAGACAACACCCTTCAAAAAGAACTAAGTTTATAAAACTTTAATTTACAAGGATCATGGCATAACTTGGAGGTAATACAATAGACTCTTGAGAACTCATTGCATTAATGATTAAATACTTTACGTGAGATTTATCTTGTGATTGCCACAAGCAAGGTAACTAGTCGATAGGAGTGCAACTCGGTCAGTTTATATCAGTTCAAGGTAAAACTTAGACCTGAACCAATCAAGGTTGGTTCCACCACTTTGGGAACCAAAACTGAACCGAATAAATTTGATTCGGGTCCTGTTCGGATCTGGTTCAGCTCTAGTTCTTACTCTTCATTAACAACAGTTAAGGGATAATTTTAGAATTCATATTATATTGAAAATAATTTAAATATTATGAATTAAAACTCATTATAATGCAGATCCAATAAAATTTGAAAGAAATTTTTACCATGTATTTATTTTAAAAAAACATTAAGTTTAATAATGATAGGAATATGATATAATAAATTATAGAATTTAATTAATGTATCCGATGAAACTTATAGAATTTAATTAAGGTGTTATAGTGCAATATATATGATAAAAATAAAATAATATTAATGAAAATTTTCAATTTAGTGTTAATAAATATAAATAAAATAAAATATTTAATTTTTTCATAATATTATAAACTTATTGTATGATAATAAAATAAAAAATTCAATTTGTACACTAAAAGATTGATAAATTTAATAGTTACTAATTATTAAATTGAGTATTCGGTTCAGTTTCACCATTCAGTTCCTGAATGCTAGAACCTAGAACCAAAATGAATCATTCAGTTTTAAATATTTTTGAACCAGAACTAAATCAAATCAATTGGTTTCAATTCGGTTCCGGCTCGGTCTCAGTTCTTATGGAATTTTTGTACACCCCTACTAATTGATATGATATAGAAAACCCTCTCCTAGTCTTACAGAAAACTTATGTTCCGGACCTTCACATTGAGGACTTCTTCGACTTGATCAAAATTCAAGCAGAACACTGTTTACTTGGATCACCTTAGAGTTGATTTGTATTCAGCTTTTAATATCCTTAAAATTCGTGCTCGTCAGCTTCTTGTACCTCAGTTAGACAAATTAGTTGTTCCAATGGAGCTTTTTGTCAATGATTTCCTAGCCTTTATAGATGACCATCCCAAAGACTCCTTTGAGTTAGAGAGGCTTCTTCGAATTCCTACTCATAAGGAGAGATAGCCAACAACCTAGTGGCTGGAGTTTATTTAGAGTTAGACATGATGACAACATGCTCAACTCATGCAGAAATCAACAGGAACGCATGGCCCTCAAGATTTTGAGTCTCACAAGCTAGATGCTCTTCACAAGAAAACTTAATGAGAAAGAACCCAATAGAAATTAAACTATAGAAGACTCGGGCTGCTAAAATATGTCCTGTGGCAATTCCTCGTGTAGATACGAGGCACAAGTGGGACTAATAAAGGAGTGAAATTGCTGGATGTAGGTCGAGCTAATGAATTTGAGCCTTTGAGGTAGATTAGTGAATAGTGATGCAACTGAAATCAATGGATTACATATCAATCAAAATAGGCTGCTAGTGCGAAGTAATTGCTAAGAATAGACGAGGAATAGAGGCAATGAGATAGCAGGAGAGAGAGAGAGAGAGAGAGAAGGTTTTTTCATTTTTTTCTTTCTTATTTTTTGGTAGGATAGCTATCTTTTATGGATTCTCATTCAAGTCCCTGCTCTCCCATATTTAGGACATTGATTTACAAGAATCACTTTACTCGGCCCAAGTTATTTTTATTCATCAAAGCCCCCTAATCTTACGGGGTTGGGGGGTTTATATGGAGACCAAATTATTTTGGAACTTGAAAACAAAAAATAATGTAGAAAAATAAAATACAAAAAAATTCAAAAACAAATAAAAAACATATCAAATGCAAAATAAAATAAACCAAAATATGATAAATCTTCAACATTCCCAAATCAATCCAGGTCTTCAATCAACCCCATTAGCTCAGAATCTTCAAGCAAATCAATCAATCTAGATATCTAAGATCATCAATTAATCAAGGCTACCCAAAATATTGTAAATCTTTAGACCTTGTTTGATACGAGGACGAAAACCAGGACCAAAATAGTACTAGTTTAAAAAACAATAATAATAAAATAAATAATTTTTTTTAATTATTTTACATAAATTTCAATATAAAAAATATTATTTTATTTCACATACTCAATAATTTTTAATGAAAATATCAACTTTATTTTATTTTATATCCTAGACCAAAATACTCAAATTTTTATTGAAAATTATTGAGTATGTGAAATAAAATAATATTTTTTATATTAAAATTTGTATAGAATAATTACAAAAAATTATTTATTATTATTATTTTTTAAACTAGTACCATTTTGGTCATCGCGCCAAACAACGCCTTAATGATTGATGTAACAAGAATTGACTAAGACCACCGATCATAGAACCATTCTAGAATGAATCATCTGCATGGTGTAATTGTGTCCCCACTAATACACATTTGAGTTACACTAATTTTATGGACATTTTAGCACCTAACATTAACTCCCATAAGTGATCACATGTATTGATGAAAAGGCCAGGTTTCTTTTAAATTCAGTCGTAGCCTACATATATTAAATAACTAAAAAGAGTATAAAAGTGACCCTACTATATGGGTGGGGTACAAAAGAAAAGGCCACGTTTCACAACAACCTGTGCCACAACATCAATGTATACTTAAAATAAAATAAACTTCATTAAGGAGAACTAACAAAGTGGTAGCAATACTTATTAGTGAAGTACTCTATAATTGCACATACATTGATATAGAAAGAATCTGAGAAACCAGACATGACCCTGCAAACACTCTGGAATTCTTCAGAATCAGGGTTGTAGCAAGCCATAAGGAAAGGACTATACCTGATATATGACATGTAACACATGTAATATAAACAAAAGTACACAAGTAGAAAGAAGAAAGGTACAATTGTATACCATCCTGCTTTTCGTCCATTCCCATGCCAAGCACCAATTGGAACTAGATCAAAAGAATCGCCCAATCCCTCCACATAATCTCGCTTAACCTGAAAATTTTCAGAAAAACAAATTGTTTGCAATTGCAACTTCTTTTATGAGAAGCTTAATAGACTGCCGCATGCATTAAAATGATCAATAATACCTTTAACCATGTCTCAGAGCGCTTTGATGCTGAATAACCAGCATCGATATCTAGTAACTTTACCATAATACCTTCACATGAAGAATTGCATGCATCCTCAAAAAATGAGTTTATTTTAGCTAATGTGGTCTCATTACTCACACATGCTTCATCTGCTTCCACCTAACAAAGAGATGGAAAATGATGCACTCTAGACAAATTTTCAGGCTTGGCTGATAAATGCAAAAGTATGCACCGACTTGAAAGAATGGAAAGAGTTCATAATGTGTATCCTTATGTCTCTTTTAGTTATATTCCAGTTTGCAATATCTTTCCCCTTTATTTCCTCAACGATAACTCGATGCTAAGTGAACAAAGCCAGGAATACAAATGGAATGACTAGTATTGTCGAGCAAACCAGTTGAATGTTTTTCACTGTTTTTCTTGACAAAGTCGAATAAGCTTCATAAATTCTCTGATATATTACCAGGTTAAATGCCCCTTGGGACAACTTTCATTAAGTATAAATGGATAGATGAAGACAACAAATGAAACAGATAGATGAGCTAAGCTGCAAAGAGTAAACGTAAATATGCTTAGCCAGAACAAATTTTCCTGCTTAAAGATTAAAATTCCTATATAAAAGGAGAAAACATCATACAGTTAATTGCATTGCAAGCTCCAGGTAACCAGGCTTCTGTTTTTGAACCAAGCTCTTCAAATCTGGAAATAAAAGAAGATATATAATGTCAATAAGCACAAGAGTGAAGGATTAGATTTTGCCTGCATAGAGATTTTAGCCCAACAAGACATACGTTCCCTTCTCTGACGTAAAGTTGAAGCCAACAACCTAGAACAAGAAACATCGAAATGAATTTGCCAGAAAACTAGCAATAGAAATAATAGGACAAGGTCAATAATATGGAAAACGTGGAAATCCATAGCAACTCTAGCAAAAAATTCTTTCCCTGCTAGCATAAATGAATTAGAAATTTTAGGCATTAAAGGAGGAAGGCTCAGATATATTCTACTGCTATGTACCAAAAACTTTATCCTTCAAATTTTAAAAAATATTTGGTAGTTTGTCCAACTATAAACTACGTGTTACCCCTGCATTTGCCATACCAACAATTGCATAACTTAAAGAGGGCATCCTTGCATCTTGTTAACAAACCAGCAAGTAAGTTCAAAGACAACAAACTAGCTTGGATGGTCTATGCTAGAAATTAGAGCAACTTCAAAGAACATTTTGCAATATCACGTATCATGAAAGAGAGATAAATAAGATAACTTAAGAGAAGAATAGTTTGCAAAGATAAACAAATAGAAAAAATTCAAAGATAATTACCGCTCTGCATTTAAAAGCATGATATCAAAAATGAAAACACATATGTCTACCTGCAAAAAAAAGTTCAAATATGATTAAAAACTGTGAGAAATTCAGTAACAAATTAGATGACCTAGTGAACCGCAATTGCAATCATGAGCAAGTTTGCATGTACCCAAAAAGTCTCAAAACTAAGTCTGGCAAAAGAGGAAGTCTGAAAGTAGCCTATTTCATAGACTTGAGTAAGCCCCTTGTTACAAGGCGTTTTTTATTAGGGATGGCAACAGGGCGGGTTTGGGTTGGATTTGGCAAAACTCATACCCGCCGCCCTACTTTCTTTTCACCACACCTGCCCCATACCGGCTTCCGCCCCTCCCCGCACCTCCCCGCCCGGTCTTACCCCAAATCCATTACTAATGATTTATTTTAAACAAAAATAAATAGATATACCTAATTAAATTTTTTAAAATTTAAGATTATGTAATAATATTTAATTATTAGCGAACTACGGATCGGGCGGGTATGATTTAGTCATACCAGAATATGCCACATTTCATAANTTAAAATGATATAAGTATAAATTGCCACCCCTATTCGTTATAGTGATCAACTACCATGAGCAGTGTTGACATCTTTACATCCATGGCTATTTTACATTAAGGAACTTCCAGTACTTCAAGACATGAACTAGGTATGGACAACAGATAGAGCTAAAACAAAGGAATGAAAAGAAGTAGAAAGATGGCCAAAAGATAGAACATAATATAATGGATGATTGATGCATTATTGTTTACCTTTGTATAGTACTATAAGTAGATCTAAGGAGGCATCAATATGTGGGAATCATTAAAATTATTAGACTGTTGTGCAGTGGAGCCATAATTACTAGAGGACGACGATCTAAACTTGCAATGGATAGTGAGTTGGTATAAGTGCAACAAAGGGAAGAGGAATAGAGGGAGTAAACATAATAGAGGGCTCTCGAGAGTAGTAGAGAGTTGATTTAAATAAGGTAACATCACCACAAACAAAAAGGTTTAAATTAATTGGGACATAAAAAACCAATACCCACTTTGAGTTCATGAGGAACCAGAAAAAAGCACCAAATGGATCTTGGAGAAAGCTTATCAACCCCAATCAAGAGAACATCGACAAAGCAGACACTCAAAAACACGAGGAATCATAAAAAATAGACTTTCGTGGATAGAGAAAAAATTGAGGATATTCTTAAAAGAGGAAATTTTGTTGATCAAGAAACAAGAAGTAAGAATAACATCTCCCTAACATGAAAGAGGAACATTCAACAGAATCACTAAGGTGTAAGCAACATCAAATGATGCTTGCATCTATCAACCCTAGAAGGAGGGTATGGACAAAGCAATCACACTCAAAGATATGAAAAACCATAACAAAAATAGAAAATAGATTTTTCTTTATAGAGAAAAGAATAAGGAGATTTATTGTTATTGGTAGAAGAGTATACCTTGTTGATCAAAAAGCAAGCAATAAGAATAGCATTATGAAAGGGGAACATTTAGCCAAATAATTAAGATGCGGATAACATCAAGTAGATGACGATACTTGTACGCAAACACACCATTCTGTTGAGAAGAATAAGAGAAGTCTAATGAAGGATTCCTTTGGAAACACTAAAGGAGGTAAACTCATACTATGTATACTCAACAGTATTATCTGTGCAAATAATCTTAATAAAGGCTAAATGCAATGGTATCTCTTCATAAAAGAGTTTAAAGGCAAGTAATATCTCAAAATAATTCTTTAGCAAATATAAGTAGGTCATATGAGAAACGTCAAATTAAAAGGAGCCTTACTATTGATAGTTGGCTCAAAAGGAAAAGGGGCGCAATGATATTTCCCAAACTCACAATCATCACACTCAAACTAAAACATAAAACTACACAGGTACACAAAACTGTTTAATGAGCTACAAGGGGGGATGGACAAGATTACTATGCCACTGATACGGGAAGACCTGAGATGACTATAGAGAAGGTAATATAAAACTATTATGATAATTAAGGTAATAGGTTCCACCAACTTCAACACCACCAATCATCTTCTTGATTCTGAGATCCTTGAAGATATAATGAGAAGGATAAAAGGTAATTGAGCAATTCTGGGATGTAGTAAGCTAATGAATAGAAAGTTAATTAGAACATGAGGTAAATAAAGCACATTTTTTGGAGTGAGTAGAAGGGCTAACAGACCATTTGTAACCAACAGAGTGACAAGAAGCCATTAGTAATAGTAATAAGAGAAATGAGAGAATAGTTAAGTGAAAGGAATAACTATTACCACATATGCGAGGAAACAAAAAAATCTAAAATCTAAATCATATAAGATGAGGCAATAAATGCAAAGTCTGAAGTAACAACATGAGATGCCAAGGTTGACACTTGAGAAAACTGGATAAGACAATTGTGTTTCTCTTGGGAAAGGGTAACAAAATTGAAGAATCGTTAGGAGGCAGGGATGACATAGATGAGACATGTTGCGCGAACTTCCTCTGGCATTGATCAAAGATAATGCTCATAAAGCTATCTAAAAACAGTCTTTGTTGCATTAACATCGTCAATTGACATATTTAGTGAAACAAAATCTTAACCACATGAACTTGAAAAGCTGTGTGTACGAAAACATGGACTTGAAAATAACTAAAATAAAGAACTCAATTAAAATATAATACAGTTCAACAACTTCTAAATAAAAAATTAAAGCAAAGAAAACATTACAAGTGATTATGTTCAAAAAAAGAAACATTTCAAGTGAGAATGTAAACCATGCTACCAAAATGGTGATGATATAATTACTTCATAAACTTTCAAAAGCATGTAAACTCTTAAACC
Source organism: Apostasia ramifera (assembly GCA_019297695.1). Taxonomy (NCBI): domain Eukaryota; kingdom Viridiplantae; phylum Streptophyta; class Magnoliopsida; order Asparagales; family Orchidaceae; genus Apostasia; species Apostasia ramifera. Next base: position 25,367 of record JAEMOT010001267.1, read on the forward strand.
ATGGCATAGAATTTCACAATTATCATTAATTTAATGTAATCCACGAAATACAACAAAGATTTTGATGTTTGCTTGTACCGGATAACTAGAAAATAGCATAACTTCTCCATTAAAGAAACTTGGTTTCTTAAAATAAGCTTCTACATGTGGGTCTTGCTGCAATCATAAGTTTTCATAAGAACCAGACCAATACAAGTGGTTTCGATGTAAAAGATGAAATCAATGATTAATACATTACAGTAACAAGGCTTGAAAGTGTCTTTTGCCATCTGTGCCACTTTATAGGCAACATATAAGAGCTTGAATGGAACAAGGATACAAAATACAACCGTTAGAAATGCATCTAGCACTAGGATGGGAAATTAACTTAGGGATGTCACATTTTTCTTCCATTTTTTCTACTTCAGGAGGGGGTGGGAGATGGGAAAAGGTTCCAACCTTTATGTGTTCCGCTATTACTGAAGAATCTTTTCCACCCCTCTCTCGTGAAGATAACTCCTGGAAAGACATGAGCTTACTTCCATTCTTCCTATCAACTGCAACAATCTAGGAGAAACAAACGAAAGAAACTTCCACATAATTGTAAATGCAAGAAAATTTAACTTCACAAATGAATAATAGAAATTTGGTCAAAAGGATCCCAGGAAACAGGTATTCATTACCTCAGCATCCAATATGAAAGTTTGATATGCAGGATCACAATACTCTTTTACAATAGTAATCAAATCAGGGAATCTGAATGTTGATTCTTTCATACTGCGTGAGAAAATCCTTATTGTACCATCAGCTAGCTTGTGAATTTGGGCACGTTGTCCGTCATATCTTAGGCAAATGTATCAATGATGAGACCTCATGCCAAATGTGCATAACCAATAATTAAATTAGATAAACAAAAACAAGTCAAATTCACAACGCAAACTAATAAATGGCATAGTATCAAAAATAAATATTTTAGAAATGGTGTTCAAAACATACTGCAAGATTAGCCAATTATTTGAGCTTTATTATTTTAGAGACTGATACAAGCAGACATTACACATGTTTGATGAACAAAGATTACACAAGGGAAATGCCTTGACATTTGATTGCAGAGACCTAGGAAAAATTAGAATCCAACTAATGTTTCAAGGTAAAGAAGTCTCACCTGAGTCTGACATCATGCTGATGACTCAGACAGCAAAAGGGGTGGAAACAAGCTTCTCTTCATACAAGAGTATTAAAGTTGATGACCCAAAAAGCCAACTGGCTCACCAACATATTTCACACACTACACAGGAAAAAGGGGGCTTTCTACCTAAAATGAACTTAATTGTGCAAAGCAATATAACAATGGCGATGGCTTATGTGGAAGAACAAGGTTGAAGTTCCACAGAAGCATATTATTCAAAGCCTTAAAATCAATGTCATACAATTATTAGTAGACTCCACACTTTTACATACCAATAAAATGCAATACTGCCTTGAGTAAAGATTTTTATTTTCCCTGGAAACTCTATGGTCAGTACTAAATGATATATGGAAACATCAACTGTAACATCCCAGCTCGCCGCAGACCAGTTTTTAAAATGCATCTACAAAGGTAAAGGGTTGTTCTCAAATATACTCAGCAACCCTCTTGTGCTTTGTCGATGTGAGAAATTTTGTACTTTGTTCTAATATGCTTTGGGGATACCTTAATGGAAATTAAGATATTTAGGATTCTTACAAATTCCCAACTCTTCCCTTCACTGAGATGTTCTCTAATTGTAAATAAAGCTTTATTCATCCAGAATTAAAATACTATAATAGTTTGAGGACCCATATATAGACCTCATTACAAATATGACAACTTGTAGAAATAAAAATTACGAAAAAGCAAATTATTAAATACTAAATATTATTGTCCCAAAATAAAATAATATCTATAAAAAACATTAGCAAAATTTGGAAAATTCCTACTCAAAATAAGATAGACTATAATGAACCAGAATCTACAATCCCATAAATTAACTAAATCTACATGTATTCATCTATCCATCCATCCATCTAGATCGATGCCACAGTAATACGAGACAATATGCGTAATGTATTCCTAGTGTGAGATCAGTAAATAACCTTAGCATATAATCATAAAATTGTTCAGATATACTTACTAATGATAATTATGTAATAATTAAAAAACTATATATTCGAGAATTAAATTTTTAACTATTTAAAACAAGTCCAAATATTATCTAGTTAATTTACCAGATAATTTAAGATTATTTCATCTCAACAAGTCAGAGCCAGGGTACACAGTAAGGGTGTTTTCACATTAAATTATTGCCCAACAACAATTTATACACACAATAATGGTTCAGGTCGCACAAGTGAGCAAATCAAGCAGTCCCAATAACAGTCGCCATCACAAGAGTTTGCAGAATATTCAAAATATCTAGTAAAATTTCAAATTTACCTTGAAAAGAAAATCCGAACCTCAAGGATAAATTGTAGCAACCCACAGACCGTCTGGCGTGGCGATAGCATAGCGAGGCTCGACGGAGGGAAAGTGTCCAACTACGGCTGGGAGCAAACAAGGCGGTCGCGGGAGACAAACACAATGTTGAGTCGTCAGGTGGAGGCGAGGATGGCGACAACGGGCAGAGATCGGGGATAATCGCAAGGCGACATGGGAACAAGGGAACGGTTGTGGGCTGGAGGGCGGGAGTCGTCACGATGAGCGTAGGGCCATGCCGGCGACGTACGCCGCTGAGGTGGAGGTAAGCTGGAACAATCGGGCACGGCAGGTTGTCGGAACAAGGGCAGTGAGTTCGCAGGCGTTCGCCGGTGACCGACAAACCACCTGAAGGTAGAGGTGAGGCGAGCGGAGCAGGGGCGCATCGTCGGCGAGGCGGAGCCGAGCGGAGCACGCAGGACTGCCGAGCAGCAGAGCACAGGCGGCGGAGCTAAGCTGCCAGAGCAGCGGAGGTGAGGTCGCCGACATTTGCCAATGACCGGAGGGTCGCCTAGAGGCGGAGACAGGGCAAGCGAAGCGGACGTAGGGGCGGTGCTCGAAGTCGTCCCGAGCCAATATAGGAGAAAAGAAAAAAAAAATAAAGTTGAGACTGGAAATTGCACTGAGTGGACTGGATTTTCCTTGAGCTAAAATTGCTATTTATAATATGAGAAAAGTTGAAAAAATACCTTAAATTTCTTTAAGGTATTTAGGGATTTTCACCCAAAACCCTAACCTTTTCCTTCACCGGGATATACCACGCAACAACTCAAACTCAAATTGATTTCATTCCAGGATAAAAAACAAACACTAGTTCATGCCTTTATATTGGCCCATTATAATTGAAATTCAAATTGCTAAAATAAATGCAAAAATAAAAGGAGATTACAACATGCCAAATGCAAAAATCTAAAAAAAGAAGAAAATAAATGAAATCAGCCCAAAATTTAGAATATTCTCATTCAAATCAATAAATCGATTTAAATACGATTTTCCAATCCACTGATCAGCCACTAATCACGCATGCTGCCAAATCTGTTGATGTCAATCCTCCATTCAGAACGACGCCACATGATGAGATCTCGGGCGCCTAGTGTAGACCCTACCTGGAATAAATTGATGGTCTGATGGTATCGTGTCCCCACCACACAGCCAAGGATGAATCAACGATTTGATGCTTTGGTGTCCCCACCAATATTTCCATTCAATGATCACAATATCATCATCATCATCATCATCATTAACATCATGCCAATTATCTAAGTTGGATTTACAAGTCCTTCATTGCAATATTATTCCAATCTAATACAAGTCAACTGTACAATATAACATGCATATAGAGACATGAGCAAATATAGATATACAGGATATTAGAATGTAAATAAGATGAAATCACATGTGATTAAATGTTTTCCTTAAAACATTATTGCCATGTAATGCAAGCAGACATTAATCTTTACAGCACATGTACAGATGAATGCATATATACATGCAAATATAGATATATAGGATGTTAATAAATTCAAATCTTGTGTATAACTTACTACTTTCTGAGATATATCAAATCTAAACAATCCAATATGCCATTTTTTGTCTAAAACCTTGTATGAAAAACAGTATTGCTATCTAACACCAGCAAACATTAATCTTTATGGCACACATACAGATGCATGCATATATAAGTTCGAATATGGAAAAAAAATATATTAATATATATAGGAAGTTAGTGAGTTGAAATGTTACATATAATTTAATGCTTAGATTTATCAAATAAAACAATTTAGTTTGTCTACAGCTTTAAGAATACCACATAAACACAAAACAATCCATAAATTATCTAATAACAATAAAAACCAGAGATCATACTAAAAGCGTTGTTATTGTATAAATTATTATACTAAATGTAGTATTATGGCCTCAAAGAAAAATGTTCACACCACAATTTTCTTGTGTCAGATGATCTTAATGTGCTTATAGTACCACAAAAAAAAATACTAAGGAGAACATTGAAAGTAAATAATAAATAATAAATTGACATAAGCATCGGGAGAAGCTGCTAGATTAAAACATTTTAAAATAAATAACCTACAACATTTGGCAACAAAGAAGGGAATTCCAAATGGAAAATTTACTTGTATTCACATGTAAAAGCTCTACTCTGAAACAGCTTCAGAACTTGGCCAACACCATTAGTGATTCTGCAACATTAAACAGACTGGAACATTAGGATAGTCTATGAACATAGCCGAAAATTCAACATAAAGCTTACCTAGCAAGCATAGATGGAATTGGTGTCCCTGGCATCACTGCCAAAGCCGAAGCAGAAAACTCAATTCCTTTGCTCAAGAGAGAAGGAATAAGTAGGTTCTGCAGAAATAAAATATGTATATTGAGTCAATATCCCAAACAGTAACTAAAGGTAAGTTTCATAAAAAAAAAATAATGGTAAGAAGAGTCATAACTAACAGTTTAATCATTTTTGGAATACGATAGCAGCCCATCAAAAGGCAACATATGGACCTACGGCAATGTTCTTGCATGGTGAGTTTAGCAAGTATTTTTGCAATTATTTATTGTTGCCTTGTGCATAATGTTTCATGGGTTTTTGCATGGTGGGTTTTGAAAATCAGTTGCATGCAAGACAACTTCATATCTGGTTCAATTAGGTCCCAAACTCCCAAATGCAGACCAAAAATTAAATTATGTTCCTCAGGCCAATTTCATTTACATCCCAATAAAAGGAAATCATGAATTTCCCATGGTCGGTCATTTATTTTCTCATTGTCATGTAGAGCGTAAAAGCCTAAGTCACATCACCACTTCCCAATGATCATCTTATTCCTTCAACATTAGTTATATGACTGCTTGAATTATTCCAGGTGCTTATGCTTCCCTTCCATCATATCAGTTTAGTCAACACATCGTTTTTGTATTTTTATCTTTTCATTGCAACTTCACAACAATATCAGGTTCTGGTCATTTAGGGAAAAAAGCATTGACGAAGTTTAAACGGATTAAACAAAAAGTGTACAGTTGGACCCAAGTGCAATACAATGCGGATCACAGCGACTCAAGTGAACTATTCCAAAAGAGGAAAAGTACATACAAAAATAATTTACCCTTCTTGCTAAGCACAACTGGAAGTTATACATTAAACATGACTAAGAAAAATGAGCATCCACAATTGTATCACCATCACATAGGTTCAATAGAAAGAAAAAAACATACCTCAAAAACATTTTTTAACTACCATTTGAAATACATGCATTTCTTCTCAAAAAATGAAAAGACTTCTGATGTAAAACGTAAATAAAGAAAGGGAAGAGTGGAAGAATACAACAAGAAATGAGAAAAAAATTCAAGAATTTTATTCAAGATCATCCAAAAATTTCTAAATACAATGACGTGAGACCCATTTATAGAATTCCAGCCTCAACTAACTAGAGAAAATAAATATCAATAAAATAAAAAGATAATTACTAATATTTTTGAAGATAATAACTTTCCTAAATTTTTGAATATTTAAATTCTATTAAGGATAAGTACTAAATATTTAATATTTAAATAAATTATTATCCTCCTCTAATAATTAAATAGTTAAATTCTAATATAGAATTTCTTGAATCTGCATCATCTTTGAGATTATCTTTATCTTTATCATTCACCTTCACTTGAAAAAAAATTGCTTGCAAACATGAGCTGAGAAGATTTTGATGATCCAATATAAGATATCTTTCTTTTATGCTAAAAAAACTATTATTCTTTTTCAATGTTAATAATTATGGAAGAGCAAAACTAGGCAAAACAATAGGCTTAAATGATAGATAATATCTCATCCCACAATATGTAAGAGTAGAAAACAAATTTATTGACTCTAGATTTTGTTCCTTCTGAGATTTTCTTGTTTGATAATTTATCAAAAGCTCATATTGTGAAATATTTAGAAGAGCCTGAAAATGAAGGATTTTAGATCTAGAATAAATAATTTTGGACCTATTTATAAGAATGTGAAAGTTGCAGGACTAAATTGCAATTTTCCCTTAAAAATAAAAATGAATAAACTTGCACTGCCTGCCAAGAGCAGTAGCCAGCAGCGCCAGCTAGTCCGCCTCTCCTCTTCCCTCTCTGCCGTGTGGTAGAGAATAAAAAAAAAAGGGAAAGGAGGGAAGAAAGCTCTGTTTCTGCGCCACCTTTGTTCCGCCTGAGCCCTTTGTCCGCCTTCTTCCGCGCCAAGTCGAGCAAGCAGGAGCAGCGCCAGCTGCTGGAAACAGAGGAAGGAGGAGGAGGAGGAAGAAGAGGAAGAAGAAGAAGAAGAAGTGAGGTATTTTCAAGCTTTGTTTAACGATATAATTGGTAGGTAATTTTTTCCCTAAAGTTGATGTTGAATTATTATTAAGTTGTGAATATAATTTAATGTTTCGAGAATATAAAATTATGTTATTATGCCATGTGCTGTTAATTGAACAAGAGAACGTGATTTGAGGTGATGCGGTACTGATGAATTTTTATATACCAAGAATCGACGAGGGCGGAAAGTTTCCTATATATATGTTATTTCGACGGGGGTGGGGAGTGTACGTCGGGTGTTGTCCTAAAGTGGAATCTCCGATGCAAGGTGCGGCTCCTGTCAAGGCTTCTAGGATAACAAGCTGTAGGAACTTTTGTCAGGCTTCTAGTGAAAAAAATAATAAATCGACATCACTAAACAAAATAATATTATGTTATGACGAAATAAAGTGAGTTCAATGATAAGATAAATTATGATGATAATTTTAATGTAAGGCATGTGCAAATTTATTTATGATAATAATTATTTATTTATATGCAAGAATATCAAGAGCATGATGATATGTATTTAAAGCATATTTGAGTTGTTTACCAAATTTAAAGGCAAAATGTGACTTGCGGATTTGGAACAACTAAATGTGATTATAAAGATATTTAAAAGATCAACAATGAATTAAAAAGGGTTTCTTGTCGCGTTTATGTCCCTGCCTATGCTCGAGCCATGCCATGTGATTTGGTAATCTGCCAAGTATTGGTAATGGTTGTCAAGATGTGTAAACAACCTGTCACTACAGGGGATGGTTGTATATGTTATGTGACACTCCTCCATATGTGGGGTATAGGAGTTGCCAAGGATCCTATGTATATGTGATGATGAAAAAGAGGCAGTTGTGACATAATCCACGAAACCGGGGCCCGAAAGATAAAAGTATAAAGAAATAAAAGGATTTGCAGCGTATTATTACTATTGCATGATTTCACTTGTATCATTTTATTATGACATCTGAGTATGTTTTGAATAATCATGTTTTATATTGGATATTGTTTTACCTACTGAGTTTGTATTAACAGACTCCTGTCATTTTTTATGGCAGGTATGGCATAAGAAGGATCATGGGATATGGTGTAAGGTATCACAGGTTGCGGCAGGAAAAGTGGATGTTTAAATGATATGAGATTAAAGTTTAAGTTTTGACGCCTCGGTTGCTGGTGGCTCAGGCCGGTGTAAAGAGCGGTCGGGTACCGGTAGCCGAGACGTTACATATAGTATATAAATAATGTGAATGCTTCATAGTCACAGGCAATTGTTTGAACATAATCACGGATCAAAAGCATTAGGTAATCTAACTCCAGTAAGAGAACTCGTGAACTTTGACGTTTTTGCGTCTTTAACAAAATTAAGGCATCTTTATTACAAGTGATGGAGCCAAAAGCACAACCCAGCAAGAACACAAATGACAAGAAGAAATTTATATAAAGATTTTGATAATTCAAAATGTATTATAAGAGATTGAGCTAGAGGTATAACCTAGCAAGAACACAAATGACAAGAAGAGATTCATATATAGTTTTTAATAATCCAAAATTTGGTTGAACACTAAATTACCAAAATTTTCTAGTACTTCATCTTTAATAGATACATGTCGCATTCGTTTATCACACATCAGTGGTAATCAGGTTCAGGATTAGCAGCTTTTACTTCTCCAAATCATCCATGTCAACGCCACTTATATGCCCCAATTTAATCAAAAACAGTCGAGACATACACATGAGTATGCACAACAAGTTTTAAGCAATTTTAACTTACATGAGCCTAAAACGTTCATATGCTATTCATGAATTATTACAAAGATAGAGAGATAAAGGGGTAAAGAAATAAAGGCAACATATAAACCCAAATCTTATCCCTAACATACTACTGGAAAACGCTACTTTTCTTTAGTCTCCAGTCATTCTAGATCAAGATAATAATCTCAATCTTATCATTGGAGTGAATCAAGTAGTTGTTTATCCATGTATCCCAAAATGAAGATAGGCAAGAACAAGAGCCGACAACTAAAATGACATAAATTAACATCAGAAGAGTTATCAACTATTTTAGAAATCTCTCTCATGGAGACAACTTCTTCCCAAGAAAATGATTCTCATGCCAACCATCAGATATTAGACATATGGAAATCTGGTAGGGAGTAACACTAACCAAGTTTGGAAAAACGTTATAGGCTTCCGTGACAGCTGCAGAAACTACCTGGAAAATAAAAGTAGAAAAAAAAAATAATAAGTTTTGGAGCAAATTGACCAAAATTACATGAAGCTAAGATAAGCAGAGGATGATTACAAAACCATGAGTCCAACTTTTTGTTTAACTACCAAAACGACAGTCTAAACTGCTAAAGTGAACATAACCACAATTGAACTACTATCCAAATTTAACTGTACTCATAATTCATAAGGTTCAAACTCTACCACGATCATTGTCATGAATATAAAAAGAAATCAGCAAAAAACCCTTTATTCTTCTTTTCTTCATATAAAAAATATAAATAGAAAGCTTCTTAGCTTTTAGTAGCCTATTAGGAGAAATGGCTTCGTGTACGGCTGAGTTAATAGTGTGAAGCTGTTGGTTAACGAGAGTGGTCAATAGACCAAATTTCCTTCAAAAACAAAAGAACAAAACTGTGTGATTAAACAAGGCAATCACTATAAAAACATCAATACATGTCCAACTACCATATAAAAGCAGTAAAGAAGGTTGAATGTTTAGGTTCCGTTTGTTTGGCCATTGAAAATTAATTTGGTTTAATTTTAACTAGACATATCACATCACACATCAAATTTAATATTAAAAATTAACTTTATTTCACATCCTACATGCATTACCAAAATAATAACTAACTTATATCACATCTCTCACATATCCCAATATAATAACTAACTTTATATCACATCCCTCACATATCCCAATATAATAATTAATTTTATTTCACATCATTCACAACTTTCAATAATAAAATATTTCTATCCAAGTTTAATTTTAACCTTGTTAAATTAAATCTTACAAACAAACAGAGTAAGTCTTAAGATGCCCATTATAAAGACTTGGATCAATGGAAAATACGAGACAACAATAACAATCAAACCTTTATTCCACTAGGTGGGAACCAATGGAAAATACAAGACAAATATGAAAAATTAAATTGCCATGCGTGATAGCTTTCTTTTTTTATAAGACATGCGCGATAGCAATTAACCATATAATAAATCAAATGTTCATAAAATACACAAAGTTGAATGTTATGCCTAAGTCTTAAGATGCCTATTGTTACTTCAAACTAGTGCCTCCTTCGATACTATAAGCTGATTCCCCACCGGATGAAGCATAACTATACACAGATCGTAGATTGAGCAAATTGCAAGGTAGTCAAAGTTCCATAATCATCTTATCCCATACAAATCGTTTACCTGTAACTATTCAATATCCCTATGACAAATCAATAACATCAAAGGAATATAATATCTTTCTTTTTTAGAAAGGGATATTTACAAGGGTTTATGTTGATATCGTATTCATAATCTCGATCGACTACTAAGGACTTGGACCAACAAACCACGAGTGCGATACGATGATACGGATACGACAATATGACATTTAAAAAAAGTAAGATACTGATACATCAGGGAACAACTATTATACATTTGTGTATACAATACATTATATTCTTATATTTAAGGTGTAACTCTATGGCAGATCAGAATAGCTTATGCATCTTTTGATATGAATTTCAAAAACATCTTTTGAACTTTCTTTAAATTAATAACATTTTTTTAAACTTTCTTAATGTCACTAAAAATAATATTATGGACAATCCAACTCAAAAAATTAAAGCATTTTTCAACAACTATTGAAATTAAAAATAAATCTTAAATTCTGCATTTCCAATATGTCAAAAATTATCTAAATGAGATGAGAGATTAAATATATATTAGTAAATTTTATTTTACTAATATATATCTGTGAGAAAGTTGAGTGACCTAAATTGAAGATAAGCTAAGAGGGAGTTAACTTAGATGGTTTGGACATATAAATTATAAATCAATAGAAACTTCAATAAGAAAAGTTAGATTATTGAATTTTGTACATATAAAAAGAAAAAAAAAGATTAAAAAAGGCATGACAATAAATTCTAAGAAATGATCTAACATATTTAGAGCTAAATAAAAATTTATTATTTAATAGTGCAATGCAAACAAAAGATTCATGTAGCTGACCGCACCTACAAAAGATTTGTTGTTATAGAATTTGTCAAGTTTCAATCTAAATCAGACCCAAATCAATTAATTTAATACAAATGAGATACAATTAATCATAATACAACTGTTGTGACTTGAACCTAATTATACTAATATAATAAAAGTAGATACATGCTCTCCTCTCTCTAGAACTCTAACTTAATAAATAGATAAAAGAAAAAAACGCTAAAATCGTTTCTCATAATATGAACTTGACTAAAATAAAAAAAAAGAATCCGTGTCTAATAAAATTAAAAACAAAATATTAAATGAAAAAGAAAAAGCAACAACATTACTAAAATTTGTAAGAGCGTCAAAAATGGTCAACTAAGGTAGATAATGCAACTGCTTATATACACCGAATCTTTTTTTACTAGTAAAATACTACCATGCGTAAAGTTTTTGCAATTCCAATTGTCTGAACCCACTATATTAGTCTTCTAATTTTAATATTTGATTATATGTATGAGTTGTAGTTTATGTATAAGATATTTTTTATTTTTTACCGTGTAGGCCAAACCTATAATTCCAATATTTTTTTTTCTAATTTGAAGTAATGAGAAATATCAGACAAGTATTAGATAAGTATTGAATTTATTAAAAATAAAAATTAAAATTAACACATCACATAGCGAATCAGATACATATCGATGGAGTATTAGGGAGTATTGGTATCTGATACGGATACAATACGAATACGTTAGGCCTCACGAAGCATCAATACCTTATAGACTTGGACCAATTGAAATACAAGACAAATATAAAAAATCAAATTAGCATGCATGATAATAATTAGCCATATATTAATTAAATTTTGTAATAAATTACACAAGTAGGTTTAAAAAATTATTTTGATGCACCTGAACTTGTGGTTTTAGGCTTTCATAAAATCCTACATGTCTAACAGGAGCATGGCTATTCAAAACCACAGCTTGTGATAACGCAGGTAAGATAGTTTTTATCATGGCTCCAATACGCAAATTACGAACCTGCAGTGAAATTCAAAAATATTATGTAAATCACAGAGAAAGTGATAAAGATAAAGGTTAGTCAAATAGGATAGATATGAAGGCCATACAGAAGATGTATCCATAAGAAGCATAAGATGCTATGCCTTTAATCATATTTGAGCAGGTAAAATTTTAAAAGTGATACGACTTCTTTAATACAAACCATTGAAACAATGAAAAGGAATGAGCATGATTATATTTTATCAGATTAATTGACAAGATAGACCATATGTGTCCAAATAAAGACAAAAAGTCACATTATCAATTTACATGTAAAGCTTACTTATCACATTGCCCTTTGTTCATCTTGGTCTACCCCTCATTATATATGAATAAAGGCTAGTACTCTCCCTCTTCACTTTTGAGCCCAGAGTTGAAGGCCAAAGTTTATTCGATCCAAAAATTTTCAACTATCAATCAAACATAATAATTAATGCCCCAATAGCATGAAAATAACACCTCACATTTTCTTTACCATGTTACTTGAATCACAAGCAAAATTGTGCTGATATCTTGCTTTGCATTTGGTACAAAAAAAGAACATGAAAACAATTTACTTTGACATCATCAATTCTGCATGCTAATCTCTATTTGGTGCTTGATGAGATGCTAAAGCATTACCAAAAATTAGGAAACATAGCTATCAAATATTTTTATATATCAAGATCATGGTCTTGCTTTTCATTTTGAAATCACCAATATCTGATACAACAAGAAGAATCGATTACATCTTCCTACTGAGTGGTATCATTCACACTTCACATTTTCATAGATAATGAAAGGATAACTCTATGCAAATGTATGTACATATATACCAGCCAAGAAAAGACATATTAAAGTGTACAAGGATAGATTAATGCAGACTTTCAGACCACGTCAGATAGAGCTAACAAAGTGAAAAAACAAAATAAAATAACCAACAAGCTATGAATCGAAGTAATGAAAGCAAACTAAAAAGGGCCAAATTGAACAATGATGTTAACACATGAACATGACCAACTTAGCATCTTTATTTGGGATAGTAAGGTGGAAAACAGAGTAGGTGAAAGGTATAAAGCAATTAAGTACCTAACAGCTATAAACAAGCTGAGCTCGAGCGAGCTAACCTCATTTCAAGTTTTAACTTTTCGAGTTTCAGTAGAGTTTAGTTCGAGTCAAGCTACAACCATCCGAGTTTGAGTCGAGTTTCAAGTTTATTCAACCCATGTGCTCAGCTTTGTGAGCAGGCAAAATTTCAAGTATCGCAGTTATTACTACCAATAATATCATTGACATTAAAATATATATATATACACATAAATAACCTAATTTTCTCAAAATATTCTTTACTAGCTATAAAATATATATTGATCGTTACAAATATATTTTATTTAAGTAAAAATAATATCTCAAAATATGAATTTACAAATATCGAGTCGAATTCAAGTTGTGTAAATCCTATTTCAAGTAAGCTCTTAGAGCCCGAGAAAATCGAGTCAAGTTCAAGTAAAAGCTAAACTTGACCGAGTTTTAAGTGAGCTTTGAGTTTCGAGCAAAACTTACAGCCCTAAGGCACCTACACTTAATACTTGTAAGAAAGTCCCAAAAATTTTAATTTTAGTAAGTAGAAATCAAGCATAAGAATTAATCATTTAAATATAATAATATAAAATGATACGGGTTACCAATATGTGATGAAGATCAATATTCTAATAGATACAAAGATTGACATAAAAGTGGTTCAAGTGGGAATAAAAAACAAAAGATCAACTACAAGTGACACAAGAGTATTAAGTGGGTGTACTACAAAAAAATATATTGTAACATAATGTAGAATGTTAGAATACAGTTAATAGTATGTAGGATTAAAGTTGGCTAGTTGAAAAGAAGATGAAAAAAGGGACTTTCTAAGAAGAAATGCCATTTAAGGTCAAAAAACTGGGTTCATAGGTTGGGTGCAATTTGCCCAGAACAAGACTTGATCTAATAAAGAGAAACACAAGTCAAACCTAAAGAATCATTCATGCCACTTATGCCAACACAAACCCATCCCAAAAAGGTTTAGGTCTCAAATGTATGTATTCTTAAGCAAACTTTGGTTGCTTTATCCAGATGCTTTCACCATTATAAGAAGATAGCAAAGATAGTTACAGAATTCCTCAGGTCCAAAAGGAAAGCTTGAGAAATTCCATAACTTGAGTCTTGAGTCTGATACTCTGATCTCAACACCATGAAGGAGATGACACCGAAAATTCCTTAATAGAATGGGATAACCGTTTAGTGTTATAGAAAGCTAAGGGTTAAGCCAAATAAAGGTCCGAGATGTGCATAAACGAAATGCAAGTATATCAAGTTGAATTTAAGACAGAAAATGGATAGGAAAGAATTAAGAAACAAAAGTAAATTAGAAGTATTATATCATATCACAAGGTACAAAAGACTTCAAATCACATTGCAAGCTCCCTTAACTTTCTAAAGGTTATTTCTAACAAACTATTATTATTATGAATTCTTAGCTTAGGAAAATTATTTGTGCATCTAAGAAAAATAAGGTTTTGAGTAAGCGTGTCTGTATATATTTATTTAATGCACATTTGTATGAATGGTGTTTGGAGAGGATAAGTGTAGGGATATCCCAATGACCAAATAGTCTAGATCAGATTGCATGCCAAGATGCACAATGCAGATTACCTATAGTTTATTCATTTCACTATAATTTTAAAAGTTTGTTATGAGTTTGAATTAATCAAATCTTTTTATTTATTAATTTATTTTATTAGTGGATTTATTTAATTCCACATTTTCCAGTTTTATTTTAGGATGCATTAGCACCTCTCTATATAGAGCTTGTACTTAAACATTAGAGTTGCTTGATATTTGTGTTTGTGTGCAATTGACTTAGGAACATGAGAGGGATTAGTATCCCGGAAAGAGGGGTGATGGAGAAAGCTTAGGTGAGAATCCTTGAAAATTAGTTAATCCATTGATTTTGAAAAAATAAAAATAGAGAGATATTTCCATTCTTTGGAAACCTTACCGCCACATTCCATCTCCATTTTCTATCCCTTTCAGCCTCACTGCCTCCGCCCAAAAACCCTCCACATCATCATCGTTGCCACTCGACTCTGCACGAGTGGCGCTCTCTCGTAATGCATCTACATGCCTCTACGGCAAACGGCCACCCCTCCTCGCGTAGCACCCCGACATGACAAACATGTGCCATCTCAGCTTCCTTATCAATGTCACTATAGAATCCTGTAACTACCCTACTTCCAGGGGCCAGGCATAATCCTCCGTCATCCAGCAACTTGGATCGCATTTGCACAGCCACAACCACCCTATAAAGAAATGGCATCCACTTAAATAAATCTTGCACTTAAATATTTGAATAGCCTGTTGATTATTGAAAAAATGTGTTTAGCGTAATGTGCCTTTGAAATGGGTTAGCGTGAAGATTTCTAAAGAGGTTGATATTCTGGAAAAAAAGGCAGCAAAACACTTAAAACCCTCACTATCATTTTCTCTATTTTAGAAAAAAAAAGAGATATCTCCCCTTAATCAAAACCTAGCTGCCTCACCTCTCCTTCGCCATCGTTGCCATCCATCATTGCTCATTGTTAATTTTAGTATCAGAGCATTTATTCCATATCAATTTCGTGTTGAAGCCAAGTTCCACCTCCACTTTCATGCCAACATCATGCCTCGAACACTTGTGGCTCTACACCCTCCCCATGCAACAGAGTGAAAACCCATTGAATGATTCTAGTGGGCGAAGACTCACTCTTAAATTACACATATAAATCCTTATCTATGCATTGAATCCTATACACATCTAGATGACAATGTGCTTGATGCTATTGTGATGCCTTTTAATACATGTATTTGACTTATAAATTAAACTAGCATGTTTCGCTTATGACTAAATTGAATATTTTTGTGCTTGTTTCTTATCGTTTACATCTTAGCAAAGGTGTTTGTACTTACTAAGTTTACTCTGCAAACTTAAACCTTATTATTTATCAAATCTTGCTCACCTAATTGAAGAGCCAATGAAGCACGAGGTCACATCTTGATTCAACAAGGTCTTTAAAGATTGTCAAGTTAGGTTTCATCCACTTTAGCATTAGCATTAGTTTCTGTTTACTTGGAGAAGTTAGATGTTTGACAATTTAGATCTATTTGATTTTGACAATGTAGTACTAACATACTTATGGATGCTTGAATTGGATTATTTTATTTATTTAATGAAATTCCTTTTTAGTTTGATTATAATATTATTGGTATATATATACAACATATTGACAATTTTTTGTTTGATTCTTATGTTGTTAGTAATTGCATTATATCAAACTTTCATGTCAGCATCATGCCTCGAACTGTTGTGGTTTTACACCCTCCCCATGCAATAGGCACAGAGTGAAAACCCACTGAATCATTCCGATGGGCGAAAACTCACTCATAAATTAAACATACAAATCCTTATCTATGCATGGCATCCTATACACATCTAGATGACAATGTGCTTGAATGCTATTGTGATGCCTTTTAATACATGTATTTGACTTATAAATTAAACTAGCATGTTCCACTTATGACTAAATTGAATGTCTTTGTGCTTGTTTCTTATCGTTTACATCTTAGCAGAGGTGTGTATACTTACTAAGTTTGCTCTGCAAACTTAAACCTTATTATTTATCAAATCTTGTTCACCTAATTGAGGAGCCAATGAAGTATGAGGCCACATCTTGATTCAACAAGGCCTTTAAAAATTGTCAAGTTAGATTCCATCCACTTTAGCATTAGAATTAGTTTCTATTTACTAGGAGAAGTTAGATGTCTAACAATTTTAGATCTATTTGACTTTGACAATGTAGTACTAACATACTTATGAACGCTTGAATTTGACTATTTTATTTATTTAATGAAGTTCCTTTCAATTTGGTTATAATCTTATTGGTACATATATGCAATGCAATGACAATTTTTTGTTTGAATCTTATGTTGTTAGCAATTGCATTATATCAAACATGAGATGTGACAACTACTCCCCACCAACGTCAGTTTTTACATTTTCTTTTAATATCCTCACTGAAGAACCAAAAGCCCACGTGAATCCTGCACATTACGTGAAGTAATTATCCTTTTGTTTAGTCTAGTGCAATTTCCACCATTTGTAAAATAGCAAAATGCAATATCTGGTTTTAATTTCATTGTCCTAAAGTGATAGTTGATGCGAGACAACATGCAAATACAATCCTACTCATTTAAGGTATTTCCCTAATTTTTCTCATTTCATTCCACTATTTCGAGACAATTTAAATCTAGGTATTTGGGACAATTTCCAACCCTAATTAAATAATCTTGTGGTTTTCTCTTTGATTCCACCAGCCTGTCGTCTTCACCTAAGAGCCCAACGCCGCCTCTCGCCCACCTTTGCCCCACTGCTGGCCTGCTCGTCCATTGTCGACAATCATTGGCTAGTTTCGCTGCCCCTGCTTCACCCACTCCTCACTGGTCACTTCTTCGACACCACTTGATAGCGCAAATCCGCTCTCTGCATCCAACGCCTATCCCTTGCCCGCCTCTGCCTCCACCGCTAGTTGGCGACCATCGTTGACCACCCTACACCGACCGTCCCTCTTCTCACTCGTCCCACTTGCTTGTCGATCGAAGTCGACCGTCGGCGACCATCGTTGACCGTAGGTCTTATTGCCGCCTTCTACTCCGGCCACCTTCGTCGATCGTCATTGCGATGCCACCTAACGTTCACAGCGCTCGTAACTCCTCTACTGTCCGCATCAACTCCTTGCCAACAGGGGTTTGCCGTCGACCCTGTGCCGCCTGTGTCATCATTCGCGCAATCAGCACGCGGTATTTCCACGATCAGCATAGTCCTCTACTGGTGTTGCTTGCCGGATCAAGCACTTTGATTCATCACTGTGATTCTTGATTCTCTATCCAAGGTAAGTCTGAAACTTAATCAATATTTTGAGTATCCTACGAGGTCTTGTGGTGATTTCCATTCTCGAAATTATTTGAATTGCTCACCTGTGCGACCTTAGCATCATTGTGTAAATCAATTGTTATTGGGTTATGTTTATTATGAGAATACTAGCTGTTGTGTTACTCTAACTTTGATTTATTGAAATAGTGCTACCTTAAATTTATTGGCGAATCTCCTCTATACTATTCGGACTTGTTTCTTACATATTTATAAATTGGTTTGTTCGTGATATTAGACCTATCTTGATTATTATGTCATGGTCATTAGCATATATTTCTGTGAAATTGTGAAATTCTATGTTCATCTGCTAATTCATATACTAATATCTAAGTAGGACTGTATCTGCATATCGCCCACATTAGTAGTCCTCTATGGTTGGTACAACAAGCTGCCATTTGAAGCTTTTGAAAGGTTTAGGACCTGTTCTTTCCTTCATTAAGGACCAGATCAAGTCATCCTTACAATCAATTGAACTCCTGTTCTTCATTTCATTCAAATTACTTGACAAAGGTACAATTTCTTCTCCAAATTCAACAATTAGTGGTTGACTACGTTTTGGTTGAAATTATCCACTATTTCAATTTTAGATTTGACCTAATTAAGGGACCTGAAAGTTTAATATGAGAGAATCACTATTTAATTTACTTCTATTTAATTTACTTCTGTGAGAACTCATTTAATTTATGAAACCATGAATATGATCTTCGCTATTTAATTAATTCACATAATCTATTAAATTTAAATCGATAAGTTCTAATCTATATTGATAAATTCTTATTTATCAGATGGTCCGACTTAACTTTAATTTTAAAAATAACTTAATTTGTCGGATTGATCTTCTTGATATATCATATAAAAATATTTTAGAAAATAAATTATGCTTAATTGCAATAAATCACTAATTACATTATCATTGATTTTAAACTTAAATATCAGTTATTCTCGTCCCGCCTTATTATTGCCATGCACATAAAACTAGCGCATCACTAGTTTGTACCATGATATAGAAAAATAGAAGCTTTAGAAGTAGAACATCTAACAAATATTCTAACTTCAGGAATTCCTACAATTGTATCATGCTCATAACAATAAAAGATACATAGATGAGGGCTTACTCTAAATTCCTAGCTAATAAACGTATTGAAACTTTAAAAGTAAATAAATGCATTGAAAGAACCTTGAATTCTTCTTTGATTCACAGGGCATGCAATATCAATCAAAGAATGACAATTCAACTATAAACGGTTTATAAGCTACCTTACAAAAATCATGCATATGAACACATTAACTAAAGAAACGGTGCATAAGCTACCACAATTTATCACAGTGTACACAAACTAACTGTCTAAGAAGGATAGAGAGGACAGAAGAGAAAAAGCAAAACAAGAAACGTCATCTTACTAGTGTTCGGACAAGAAACTTCATTTCCATTTCTCTACAACAGCGCATAAGGTTCACAACAACATTTTTCCGTCTAACAGTGCTTCCACTACCTGTTTCAGCACTAATGCAAAGAAACATGACTAAATAGGGGATGGGTGGTAACTTGAACAAAAATTCACAAACAAAGAAGAAGAGGGAAAGACAAAAAAAACCAAAAGCTATGTATAACACAAGAAACTGAGTAGATAGAATTCACATTACAGCAACAGCGATTGAGTATTTAGGATTAACAACTACATCACAGAAAACAATATAACTTATTTATGGGAATAGCACTCTGTTGGATTCTGAATTTTCACTACAGTAACTAAGTAACTGATGCAGGACGGAAAAAAATGCCAATGATATTTTATATTTATATTCAGCAAAATCGATTAGCAAATTATTTTAATTAAGAGAAAATATTTTCTAAATAAATTATATGATAAATAAGCTTTTGAATCCCGTAAATTAATATATTTTAAAATTAAAATTAAACTGGATCGTATGATAAATAAGAATTTATCAACTTAGATTAGGGCGTTAATTTAAATTCAATAAATCAGATCTGAGGTTCAGGAATTTAGGACAAATGTCTCACAATTAAATCCAACAGTAATTAACACACAAAGAAATATCAGGCCGCACAATTAGAACTAAATAAATAACCCAAGTCGAGCAAATAATTTGTGTTGAAGTCAAATAATCAGCTTAGTGAGATTCGGGAAAGAATTTACCAGCGATTTGAATCGGAGAAGAGTAACTGAGGATGATTAACTGATCTGATCGAGTTCGGGCGACGCGCGGACAAAGTGCAAACGGCGCGCCGGCGCGAGCATAGGCGGGCGAGCGGGCAGGCGCAGGCGGGCGAGNAAAGGCTAACCCTACTCTTTCCTTCACCGAAATATCAACCCCTTAACCCGAATCTAGACTCTGAGAGAACTCAAACATAATTTCATTCATCAAATGCTATTCTTTTACAATGCAAAGCGACCTCTTTATATAGAGAGATCCCATGTAAAAATTTGAAAATACAATATTAAATGCAGAAAATAAAATACCAAATAAATAAAAGCAAATATGGAACTAATTCTATTACAATAAAATAAAATCAGCTCCAAATGTTGTAAGTCTTCAAATCTTCCAAATATGCTCTGAATCAAATCAAATCAAATCAAATCTAAATAAAGTTAATATGAAAATCTCTAATAGCTCTAATTAATTTGAATTTTAATTTTGATTCAGTACATATCGTCATCCTAACCATCCAATTTGATGCTGATCTGTGTCCCCACCAATTCTCCCCAGGTGGGAGGAACTCGACCCCGTCGAGTATGGGTCATGCGGCTCATGTGTCTTCGAGTGGGTCAGATCAGTTGTAACCTTTAAGCCTCCTGAAAAGGTAAAATTCTCCACCGAACCAAATATCACTGATAATTGAATTCTATTAAAATTACTTGCTCAATAAATTTATTCAATTTGCTCTAAATAATTATTGAGGTGGATTTTGACTGTGGACTCTCGTGGGTAAAGCTACACTCAAAGAGAACAAAAGGCTATTGCTTCACTAGGTATTATTGTTGTGTCCTGATAACCAATAGATCTGAAATATTGAAAATATTAACTATTCTCATGATCTAATAATAATATTCAAACTTATTCATTTGACCCAATTTAATCAAAATTTTAAATTAAATTAAATTAAATTAGAGATTTAATTATCTTAAATTATTATAATAAAATATTTAGCAATTTTTTTCTTCACTTAATTATAATAATTCACCATTAATTTTACTGATTTCATTTATTTGATAATATATAAATAAAGAAACTGACACATGCAGTAAACTAAAACAAAATACAAATACAAATACTGACTAGACTCAAACCTAAGATATTAAAAAAAAATAAAATGTATGCAAACTAGATTTATGATCTTACTAATGCTTACGGAATAATTAATTCTGATTATAGGCATAGGAAAAATAGGTTAGAGTCACGAGAGATGCGGTTCCTAATAAGTGTTATAAAGTTCTCTAGAAATATCTGGCGAACAGTACAGCACACCAGTTAGATGTTCGCGTAGCCCACCATTCAGTCTCATGCATCATCTGCCTACATTGGTCTATAAGTGTTGAGTTTTTACTAAATCTAGGATATGCATAAGTATGCTTAACTAGATCGAGCCTATTGACCTCACAATGATTGTAGCCTATAATCATCTCAATGCGATCGATAGTGTCATCAATACAATAAAATGATTTAGTGGTTCTTATCGAATCTATGATCTATTTTTCTTTATGACTTAGCTCTATGATTATTTTCTCAACTTAACTTTCAACTTTTATTATATAATATCTTCCTCGTGCATCTCTTCCTCGTACTTTTCGTACTCTTCGGCTAAACTAGGATCTGCTATATAAATGGATATAGGTAAGGAATCAAATTTTAATGCTTCAGTAAGATGAAGGTTTCCGTGGAGAACTCATTCAAAATTTTTTTCACAAAGAAACTAGATTGGTCACCTATAGTCTCAATAGGTCTGGCAATGGGAGTAGGAATTAAAGTAAACGGTACTAATCTAGGGTCATGTTGCTTATTAGATATGGATATGTGGTCGAACCTTGCGATAAGCTCAAATAATATAGTTTTTATTTTAGAGTCCATACTCACAAAATACTTATATTAGGCAGTAATAAAAAAAATTATAATACAGAATATGTAAAAATGATCAAATAAAATGCCCTAACTAAACTATGCTCTGATACCAAATTGATGCGGGACGAAAAAAAATGCCAATGATATTTTATATTTATATTCAGCAAAATCGATTAGCAAATTATTTTAATTAAGAGAAAAAAAATTCTAGATAAATCATATGATAAATAAGATTTTGAATCCCGTAAATTAAGATATTTTAAAATTAAAATTAAACTGAATCGTATGATAAATAAGAATTTATCAAATTAGATTAGAGCGTCAATTTAAATTAAATAAATCAGATCTGAGGTTCAGGAATTTAGGATAAATGTCTCACAATTAAATCCAACAGTAATTGACACACAAAGAAATATCGGGCCGCACAATTAGAACCAAATAAATAACTCAAGTCGAGCGAATAATTTGTGTTGAAGTCAAATAATCAGTTTAGTGGGGTTCGGGAATTTACCAGCGATTTGAATCGGAGAAGAGTCACTGACGATGATTAACTAATCTGATCGAGTTTGGGCGACGCGCGGACAAAGCGCAAACGGCGCGCCGGCGCCAGCACGGGCGGGCACAGGCGGGCACGNGCACGGCGCTGCGAGCGGAGCGAGCTTTGGAGGCAGGTGAGTGCGCAAAGATTTTTTTTTGAAAAGTGAATAACTAGGCTAATTTAAGGATTCTCACCAAAGGCTAACCCTACCCTTTCCTTCACCGAAATATCAACCCCTTAACCCGAATCTAGGCTCTGAGAGAACTCAAACATAATTTCATTCATCAAATGCTATTCTTTTACAATGCAAAGCGACCTCTTTATATAGAGAGATCCCATGTAGAAATTTGAAAATACAATATTAAATGCAGAAAATAAAATACCAAATAAATAAAAGCAAATATTGAACTAATTCTATTACAATAAAATAAAATCAGCTCCAAATGTGGTGAGTCTCCAAATCTTCCAGTATGCTCTGAATCAAATCAAATCAAATCAAATATAAATAAAGCCAATATGGAAATCTGTAATAGCTCTAATTAATTTGAATTTGAATTTTGATTCAGTACATATCGTCATCCTAGCCATTCAATTCGATGCTGATCTGTGTCCCCACTAGTAACAATCAGAGAGTTAAATGCGAGAAGTGGAACAAAGGAGAGAACTGAACAAGTATGCATTTCATGCACAAAAATGCACCTAAACATCACATTGACTAACTACAACCATGCACCTACTTTTCAACTTAAGGAACACACAACAAATTACAGTCAAACTCACTAATTCTGAAAAGAAAGTAATCAAGGAACTTCAAACTAAGTACAAACATAAAAGGAAGAACCCTAGTCTACATAAGTAACCTCTTAAGCTAAAAGGCAAACTTTGAAAAACAAACATAAGAAGAATTACATGTTCAAGGAAAACGATTGGAATCAACATATAAAAGTAATGAACTTTGCTAAACGCTTGGCAGGTAGTTGAATTAGTCATACATGCAGGTTCAGTACCTTATCCTCCTAAGCATGGAAAATAGATTGCATATTGAAAGAGGGGGAGGAGGAGCAAGCAACTTTTGGGTATGCCGGCACTCTTGAGCAACATCACCTTTAAAGAGCACAAAGACCTCAAAAAGTAAATTAGAGCATCAAGAAAAATATACAAGAACGGTAATTATTACAAATCATTACCAAGATCCCCATATGAGTTGTACATCTCTTTAATTCTAGATTTACTTGTCCCACATGACTCTTTCAATGCAGCTATAACCAAACCACCTCCAATATTTAGTTCCTAGATTCATAAGGAATATCAAAGTTATGAGGGAAAGTTGCAGTCTAGATTTTTATTTTCGAAGAAGAAGTTGTCAGAATGAAGAATTGGCCAGCAGATGTTGCAACAAATAAAACAAATGAATAGAGAAACACTTACGATCTTCATCAGCCCGTTTGAAATTATTTAGGTAGAATAATCAACAAATTCAGCAATAAATTAAAAGTAACAAGCGAATCAAATAGATCAAATTACACACAGCGCAATAATCTAGTGTACTGAGGCTCTTAAAATCTTAATTAGGGAAAATTAAATCTTTCTGCCATCAATCAAGCATTTGTGGTCCACATACGTCGCTCAAAATTATAATTTCAAAATCAGCATATTATTTTAAGTTATATTTTGCATGAAAACAATTGCTTCCATTTAATTGTAATTAATAGGACAATTGTTAATGCCAAAACATTAAACAGAAAGAAAACGCATAGTCCAATCTTATGCAGATGACATTCTTTCTAGCCTTTGAATGATGGTATGTGCAACCTAGAATTAAAGAGTTTTCCTTCATAGTTATAATGAGTTTAAGGAGATTTCCTTCATTTCCCGATCCATTCACAGGCCAGATGACGTTCTTCATGGCACAATAAAGTAATGCATACCAGGAAGAACATCATAAATGTCATCTTATATACTTTCAAATTCAGAAAAAATGATTTTCTTTTCATAGAGTAAGCCAACACAAAGTATATCCTCAACGACTGAAGCCCCAGAATGCTACTTAGCACCTAGAACCAGCTTCTTGCACAGTTGCACTATGGGAACCTTCTTTGCATTATATAAACAGTATACCCTAATTCACACTAATTCAGAGTGTAAGTATCATCATTTAAACAAATAAAAAATACTTTAGGTTTAAACCAAAATTCATATTTGATGAGATTTGACTATTATAAAGATTTTGATACTTGAACTACTGGTTATAGAATGTATTTCATCAAGTATACTTCCAATCCTTAAACTCATTACAACTACGAAGGAGATCTCCCTACTAATTTTTTATGTTGTTGATAAACATATTGGCACTGCACCAACATTTCATTTTTTCAAGGAAACTCATCACGAATCAATTTTAGCATTAACCCAAAACCAATTGACGTCACCTACATGAACTCTTATCTATATTTTACTCTACCTAGAAGCAATTTCATTGTATAATAAAGAGGGGAGAGGGAAGGGGGGATCTGTTTAAGATGAGATGCTAACCATATTTTCATGATCAGCAGCAATTCTATTTGTGCATAGATAAACTGCTGGCAGTACATCAGCGGGTGACAGCGCAAGCAAGCTGTACATATAAGAAGATTGTAAAGAAGATATATCTTCTCAAATATGACGAAGTAACAAATGAATATTGCAATGACTGCGAACACTAAAACCAAAACTTTTGCATCAAACCTTCTGAACATGTTGCAAAACAGAGCAGTAGTTTTTATCTTGCCTTTTTCTTGCTCTGCCAATTCAAAAGTGCGAACCAAGTGCAGATATGGAGCAGGTTCTCCATCCTTCCAGCAGGCTGTAAGAAGAATGCCTCTTTTTTGTAACGCAGATTCCAGATAAAACTATGTAATGTAACGCCAATCTTCAAAAAAAAAATTTCAGGAACAAAAGCAGTTGGTTTCATCAACAATGAAAGTACAAACCATGTTCAATAGGAGAATACTTTTCAATTGGCAACATAACAGCTGTCACACTAGTATCATTAGAAGAAGTTTCCCTTACGGATAGATTATTTGAAATTCTACAAGATCTGCTATAAGTAATGGCATGAACACCACTGTCATTAGGGGTATTATCAGGCATTAACATCTCTTTAGCAGGCACATTGTCAGAACAATGGTAATACATATCCAATGCTACATCAATGTTTCCCTTTGCTTCTTCCATTAAAATGGCAGCAGCATTTCTGTCTATATTGTTATTTATCACCTGAAGTAACTGATCGACTTTATCCATATATGGTTCAGCACTATCTGTCATAGAGAGCTTAGCCTTGTTGAGAGGCTGCTGAGCTGTAATCATACTGCCATCATCTGAATACATAACTGCAGCTTTCCCGAAGAAATTTGTTATTGTAGATTGTTTTGGTCCACAAAGAACTGAATTTGAAGAACTCTTCCCTTTCTTTGTGGTCTTGTTAACAGAGCAAGAAACCTTTCTCTTAAGTGAAGAACTGGACAAGTCAAGTTTCCCGTTGGCCACATAGTTACCATGACTTGAGTTCTTGTTACCAAAATCTAGAGTTCTTCTACTAAATGTTGGGTCTGACTTTTGGGTAATATTTGAATTATCAAGTACAGTTATCTGAGAACGAGGAAGAGATTTTGAAGCATTTGAGAGTTTAAAAAACTCTGTTTCACGCTCAAAAAAATTAGAAACTGCTTGTACAATGTCACCATCTGCATCTCTAATCAAGCTCATAATCTGATCCTCATTCACCCAAGAGGGCAAACAATCATGTAGTTCCTTACTTGTAGACTCCACATCTCCTTCCTTCAGCAAATTCTCAGGTTCCACTAGCTCATTTATGCAAGTTGGGTTAGAGTTTTCCTTCTCAGCATCCGAGTTTCCCCTTTTTTGGTGGAAAGGAATCAAAAAATCATGCTTGTTTGATGTTTCATCAACCAAGCCCCTAAAATGCTTCTGCAGGGCTATCACATGCTTACCATCAACCTTCTCTGCATCCATGGCGACAGTTGGGATAACCCGTTTAGGCCTCAAAAATCTCACGTACTCTCTAAGCTCATCATAGTTTGAGTGCTCACTGTATGGAACAAGATGAATTTCAAGAGACTCCTTCACCCTCACAGCAAACCCATCCCCCTTCATCTCATGCATCCATCCGGTTGAAACAAAGCCCACAGCCTTCGAATAACCTCCATCCACCATAAATTCCTTCATCTTTACAAAATTGGGTCGGAAATATGGCCAAACCTCTCCTAGTACATTCCAACCTATTACATGAACATCACTTGCCGAAGCATCCTCTGTAAAAACGCCAGTACCACCGAGTCCTAAAACTGACAAAACATCCATCTTTCTACGATCAACGTGAAGAAGGCAGTGACATCTCCGAGCAATCTCCAGTAAGATCCTCTCTTTTCCAACAACATAAGTAGCAATTAGAAACAATACAGAGTCAGATGACCCCTTACAGTCTTCCCTAACTGTGCGGATAGCATTTACAACATAATCAATCGAATCCTCTTGTGAAGGAAATACAAATTTAGGATTGCAGTAAGTAGTATCCAAAAAAAGAGCATCAGCACCAACAAATTTCTGCAAAAAAGGATCAAGCTTCATAGAATCGTGGAAACGGAAGTCGCCGGTGTGAATGTATCTCTCCGGCCCAACTTCAAATAGGAACTGGACCGCCCCTGGGCAGTGGTTTGCCTCCACCAGAGTGACATTACTTCCATCAATGGTGACAGTCTTGCTCAGAGGTAAGGGGTAGACGAACAAAGAAGATACTTTGAGGATTTCGACGAGAAGGCGAGCGGTGATCTCGGAGCAAAATATGATGCCGCGGCACCAGTTAGGGTTCAGGCCCGTATAGTGATCGGAGTGGAAGTGGGAGAGGAAGTAGCAGACGGACAAATCTCCGGCAGCACGGAAGCCATCGACGATGAAGCGCGTGTTGGGGATAAGCTTGTGAACCGGGAAAGAAGAGGGGAGAGGAGGTAGAGACGAGCCACCGGTGAGGATCTCGACGGAAGGCGGCGGTAGTATTTGGGGCGAATCTGCGGCTAAGGTGCGGAAGGAAGTGAGGAAAAGCGTGGAAGTAGTTAGGGTTAGGGCTTCACAATCCATGAGAACTAGAGCGAAGCTATCAGGGACATATTACCGACCATCGCGCCGAAGACGGTAAATTTTCTATTAGGATTTTTGTTGGGATTATAACTGTTAAAATCTCGGTTAAATTATTAATAAATTTTTTTAATAAAATAGTTAACTACGCGGCATCATTTAGCTTTATTTATATATTATTCATTTACTTTTTATTAATTATATTATACATACTCAAAACATTATAAAATTTTATATACACATACTTTAACTTATTTTTTTTCGCCAACACCGCTAGAAAACAGTGGCAACTCTGCATAAAAACTGCATAATTTACGCGTTGAAATCGCGTGGAAACCGCGTCCCCTCCGCATTTGGGCGCGCCCGCTGGCTTGGGTGGCCGAAAGACGCGCGGCCACATGTCAAATCCATCATTTCCTCCCAGGCGGATTTCGCGCATGTCAAACCTGCTCCTTGTCAGGAGAGAGCCAGCCACATCGCGACATGTGGACTGCACTGGGCCTGCCCCTACCACGCGGGGCCCAGCGCCTGCGCCCCGCTCTTCTCCAGGCTGTCCCCCTTGCGCGGCTATCAGCTCTGTCGCGTCGCTGGGTGGGAATTCATCTCACGCCGACACGTGGATCGCACTGCCGCAGGTGGACCCCGCCGCTCCCGCCCGTTGCTTCGCCTGGCCTGGGCCGCTCGTGCAGCTGGGCTTTTTGGGCTTCTGGGCCCCTTTGTGGGCCTGGTTTACCAACAGCCCAGTTTGCCGTGGGCTTGGGCCATTCCTTTTCTCCTTTCAGCCCTTTCCCTCCTATTCCTCTTTAGGTGGGCCTTGAGCTCACCTTCAGCCCGTTATGGGTTTTCAAACCTCCTTCTCGTGCTTTGGGCTTTGGCCCAGCTCTAAGTCTCCCTCACCTGTTTTGGGCTTCGGCCCATTATTCCCCTATCTCCCATGAGGCCCTCTTCTGGCCCGCTGGCCCATCTCTTCAACCCTTAGCTTTGGGCTTTGGCCCAACTAGAAACCTCCTCCTTTCCCAGCCGAGCTCCACCTTCTCTTAAAACTTGCTGTGGGCCTTTTGAGGCCCACGAGAAAACTTGATGCTGTTGGGCCCTGATTGGGCCATGAAATCCCTAAGCATTTGTTCTGGGCCTTGGCCCAGCCAATACCTCCTCTTCCCTACCCAAGGTCGTTGGGCCTTTCTGATGAACTGCTGCACTTAATGGGCTTGGCCCATTCAGAATTCCTCTCAAACTTTGCAGATGGGCCTTGGCCCAGTATCACTAGCATCTGGTGGGCTTTAGGCCTTTGGGCCTTTTGCCCAAGTATCTATTTAAGCTCATGGGCCTTTGGGCCCTTATGTTATTTACCTTATCTTGTAATGGGCATTAGCCCAAAATATTATCATGTAATGGCTTTGGCCTACTTTGGTTGCCTTTTTGGCGGGTTGGGAGCCCGATGAATAATATCTCCCCCGAAATTATATATATATAAAAAAAATACTAAACCATAAACCCAAACCCTAAACCCAAAACCCTAAACCCCTAAACCCTAAACCCTAAACCCCAAAACCCCAAAACCCAAAACCCTAAACCCTAAACCCGAAATCCGAAACCCCAAACCCCAAACCCAAAACACGAAAACCCGAACTCGAAACACGAAACACCGAACCCGAAACCCGAAACCCCAAACTCGAAACCCGAAATCCCAAACCCCAAACCCGAAACCCGAAAAACCAAAAACCCTAAAACCCTAAAACCCTAAAATCTAAATCTTAAACCCCAAACCCTAAAACCAAAACGCCAAACCCCAAACCCCAAACCCAAAACCCTAAATCCTAAACCCTAAATCAATTTTCGATTGAAATACGTCAATATAACAAACATTAGGTGTGTGATAAGAGTATTATGTTAAAAAACCTTCATATAGACAAGATTAAAGTTAAATTGCATATAATCTCTTCAAATATATTAAAAACTAATTGAATACTCACACAATTGCTTTTATTCAGTTAAAATAACTTATTATGCAATGAATCATACTCTAAATGCTTGTACTTCACTTGAGTTCAACATAATGCAACGAATATCGGCAAAAATATCACTACTCAACACAAATTCATCGATATATCATAAATCAGACCTTAAAAGAGCCTATTCTCTTTAAATTGATTAATATACTGATAAATAGATGTGTAATTATAGGTATTATATTAAAACACAATCAAATGTCCCTAATAGATCGCCAAATATCAATTTTCGATTGAAATACATTAATATAGCAAACATTAAGTTTATAATCAGAGTATTATGTTAAAAAACTTTCATATACACAAGATTAAAGTCAAATTGCATATATTCTCTTCAAATATAATAAAAATTAATTGAATACTAACACAATTGCTTGTATTCAATTAAAATAAATTATTATGCAATGAATCGTACTCTAAATGCTTGTACTCCACTTGAATTCAATGTAATACAATGATTAGCTGTAAAACTACACTATTTAACTCAAATTCATTAATATGTCATAAATCAGTTCCTAAAAATATCTATTCTCTTAAAATTGATCGATATATTAATAAAAAGATGTATAATTATAGGTATTATATTAAAATACAATCAAATGTCCCTAATAGATCGCCATATATCATTTTTTAACTAAAATACATCAATATAGCAAATATTAGGTGTGTAATCAGAGTATTATATTAAAAAATATTCATATAGACAAGATTAAATTCAAATTGCATATATGCTCTTCAAATACAATAAAACCTAATTGAATACGCACACAATTGCTTATATTCAGTTTAAAATAACTTATTATGCAATAAATTATACTCTAAATACTTGTACTCCACTTGAATTCATTGTAATTCAATGAATAGCTGCCAAAAAATCACTATTTAACTCAAATTTATTAATATGTCATAATTCAGACCTTAAAAAAGTCTATTCTCTTAAAATTAATCGATATACTGATAAATAGATGTGTAATTGTAGATATTATATTAAAATGCAATCAAATGTCCCTAATAGATTACCACATATCATTTTTTGATAAAAATACATCAATATAGCAAACATTAGGTGTGTAATCAGAGTATAATATTAAAAAACCTTCATATAAATAAGATTAAAGTCAAATTGCATATATTCTGTTCAAATACAATAAAAATTAATTGAATACTCACACAATTGCCTATATTCAGTTAAAATAACTTATTACGTAAAGAATCGAACTCTAAATGATTGTACTCCACTTGAATTCAATGTAATGCAATGAATAACTGCAAAAATATCACTATCTAACTCAAATTCATTGATATGTCATTAATCAAACTCTAAAAGAGCCTATTCTCTTAAAATTGATCAATATACTGACAAATAGATGTGTAATTATAAGTATTAATTAAAATACAATCAAATGTCCCTAATAGATCGTCAAATATCAATTTTTGATTGACATACATCAATATAGTAAACATTAGGTAATGCAATGAACAATACTCTAAAAGCTTGTACTCCACTTGAATTCAATGTAATGCAATGAATAATACTCTAAAAGCTTGTACTCCACTTGAATTCAATGTAATGTAATGAATAGCTGCAAAAATATCACTATTCAACTCAAATTCATTGATATGTCATAAATCAATCTTTAAAAGAGCATATTCTCTTAAACTTGATCGATATACTAACAAAAAGATGTATAATTATAGAGATTACAAAAAAACGCAATCAAATGTCCCTAATAAATTATCTCATATCATTGTTTAACTGAAATACATCAATATAGAAAATATTAGGTGTATAATCAGAGTATTATGTTAAAAACCTTCATATAGACAAGATTAAAGTCAAATTGCATATAATCTCTTTAAATACAACAAAAACTAATTGAATACTCACACAATTGCTTGTATGTAGTTAAAATAATTTATTTTGCAATGAATCGTACTCTAAATGCTTGTACTCAACTTGAATTCAACGTAATGCAATGAATAGCTGCAAAAACATCATTATTCAACTCAAATTCATTGATATGTCATAAATCAGTCTCTAAAAGTATTTATTCTCTTAAAATTGATGATATACTAATAAAAAGATGTATAATTGCAGGTATTATATTAAAACGCAATCAAATGTCTCTAATAGATCGTCACATATTATTTTTTGACTGAAATACATCAATATAAAAAATATTAGGTGTGTAATATAAAAAAAACTTCATATAGACAAGATTAAAGTCAAATTGCATATATTCTCTTTAAATACAAAAAAAATTAATTGAATACACACACAATTGTTTGTATTCAGTTAAAATAACTTATTTTGCAATGAATCATACTCTAAATACTTGTACTCCACTTGAATTCAACGTAATGCATTGAATAGCTGCAAAAATATTACTATTCAACTCAAATTCATTGATATATCATAAATCAGTCTTTAAAAGAGCCTATTCTCTTAAAATTAATCGATATAATAACAAAAAGATGTATAATTGTAGGTATTATATTAAAATGCGATCAAATGTCCCAAATAGATCGTCACATATCATTTTTCGACTGAAATACATCAATATAGAAAATATTAGGTGTGTAATCAGAGTATTATGTTAAAAAACCTTCATATAGACAAGATTAAAGTCAAATTGCATATAATCTCTTTAAATACAATAACAACTAATTCAATACTCACACAATTGCTTATATGCAGTTAAAATAACTTATTTTGCAATGAATCGTACTCTAAATATTTGTACTCAACTTGAATTCAACGTAATGCAATGAATGGCTGTAAAAACATCACTATTCAACTCAAATTCATTGATATATCGTAAATCAGACCCTAAAAGAGTCTATTCTCTTAAACTTCATCGATGTAATGATAAATTTATGTGTAATTATAGGTATTATATTAAAACGCAACCAAATATCTCTAATAGATCGCCAAATATCAATTTTCGATTGAAATACGAATATATAGCAAACATTAGGTGTTTAATCAGAGTATTACGTTAATAAACCTTCATATAGACAAGATTAAAGTTAAATTGCATATATTCTCTTCAAATATATTAAAAACTAATTGAATACTCACACAATTGCTTTTATTCAGTTAAAAAAACTTATTATTCAATGAATCATACTCTAAATGCTTGTACTTCACTTGAATTCAACATAATATATTGAATAGCTGCAAAAACATCACTATTCAACTCAAAATTATTGATATGTGATAAATCAGACCCTAAAAGTGCCTATTCTCTTAAAATTAATCAATATACTGATAAATAGATGCGTAATTATAGGTATTAATTTAAAATACAATCAAATATCCCTAATAGATTGCCAAATATTAATTTTTGATTGAAATACATAAATATAGCAAATATTAGGTTTATAATCAGAGTATTATGTTAAAAAATTTTCATATAGACAAGATAAAAATCAAATAACATATATTCTCTTCAAATATAATAAAAATTAATTGAATACTAACACAATTGCTTGTATCCAGTTAAAATAACTTATTATGCAATAAATCGTACACTAAATACTTGTACTCCACTTGAATTCAAAGTAATGCAAGCTGCAAAAACATAACTATTTAACTCAAATTCACTAATTGCCATAAATCAGTCGCTAAAAGTGTCTATTCATCGATATACTAACAAAAAGATGTATAATAGTAGATATTATATTAAAACACAATCAAATATTCCTAATAGATCGCTAAATATCAATTTTCGATTGAAATTCATCAATATAGTAAATATTAAGTGCATAATCAGAGTCTTCTGTTAAACAACCTTCATATAGACAAGATTAAAGTCAAATTGCATATATTTTTTTCAGAGACAATAAAAACTAATTAAATACTCATACAATTACTTGTATTCTGTTAAAATAACTTATTATGCAATGAATCGTACTCTAAATGCTTATACTCTACTTGAATTCAACGTAATGCAATGAATTGCTGCAAAAACAACACTATTCAACTCAAATTCAATCATGTCATAAATCAAACCCTAAAAGAGTCTATTCTCTAAAAATTAATCGATATACAGACAAATATATGTGTAATTATAGTTATTACATTAAAACACAGTTAAAATTTTCTATTAGATCGCCAAATATAAATTTTCGATTGAAATACGTCAATATAGCAAATATTAGGTGTGTAATAAGAGTATTATATTAAACAAATTTGATATAGACAAGATTAAAGTCAAATTGTATATATACTTTTCAAATACATTAAAAACTAATTGAATACTTACACAATTGCTTTTATTCAGTTAAAATAATATATTACGCAATGAATCGTACTCTAAATACTTGTACTGCACTTGAATTCAACGTA
This sequence comes from Apostasia ramifera, assembly GCA_019297695.1. Taxonomy (NCBI): domain Eukaryota; kingdom Viridiplantae; phylum Streptophyta; class Magnoliopsida; order Asparagales; family Orchidaceae; genus Apostasia; species Apostasia ramifera. The sequence goes on from JAEMOT010001267.1 coordinate 59,521, forward strand.
ATGCAATGTATAGCTGCAAACACATCACTATTCAACTCAAATTCAATCATATATCATAAATCAAACCCTAAAACATGTGTAATTATAGGTATTACATTAAAACGCAATCAAATAATCTTAATAGATCGCCAAATATTAATTTTCGACTGAAATACATCAATATAGCAAACATTAGGTGTGTAATCAGAGTATTATGTTAAAAACCTTCATATAGACTAGATTAAAGTCAAATTGTATATATTTTCTTCAAATAAAATAAAAACAAATTGAATACTCACACAATTGCTTTTATTCAGTTAAAATAACTTATTATGCAATGAATAATACTCTAAAAGCTTGTACTCCACTTGAATTCAATGTAATGCAATAAATAGCTGCAAAAACATCACTATTCAACTCAAATTCATTGATATGTCATAAATCAATCTTTAAAAGAGCATATTCTCTTAAACTTGATCGATATACTAACAAAAAGATATATAATTATAGAGATTACAAAAAGACGCAATCAAATGTCCCTAATAGATCATCACATATTATTTTTTAACCGAAATACATCAATATAGAAATTATTAGGTGTGTAATAATAGTATTATGTTAAAAAACCTTCATATAGACAAGATTAAAGTTAAATTGCATATATTCTGTTCAAATACATTAAAAACTAATTGAATACTCACACAATTGCTTTTATTCAGTTAAAATAACTTATTATGCAATGAATCATACTCTAAATGCTTTTACTCGACTTGAATTCAACATAATGCATTGAATAGCCGCAAAAACATCACTATTCAACTCAAATTCATTGATATGTCCTAAATCAGACCTAAAAGAGTCTTTTCTCTTAACATTCATCGATATAATGACAAATTGATATGTAATTATAAGTATTACATTAAAATGCAATTAAATGTCCCTAATAGATCGCCAAATATCAATTTTCGTTTGAAATACGAATATATAGCAAACATTAGATGTATAATCAGAGTATTACGTTAAAAAACCTTCATATAGACAAGATTAAAGTCAAATTACGTATAATCTCTTTAAATACATTAAAAACTAATTGAATACTCACACATACTCTAAATGCTTGTACTCCACTTGAATTCAATGTAATGCAATAAATAACTACAAAAACGTCACTATTCAACTCAAATTCATTGATATATCATAAATCAGACCCTAAAAGAGCCTATTCTCTTAAAATTAAATGATATACTGATAAACAAATGTGTAATTATAGGTACTACATTAAAACGCAATCAAATGTCTCTAATAGATCGCCAAATATCAATTTTCGTTTGAAATACGAATATATAGCAAACATTAGATGTATAATCAGAGTATTACGTTAAAAAACCTTCATATAGACAAGATTAAAGTCAAATTGCATATATTCTCTTCAACTACATTAAAAAAGTAATTGAATACTCATACAATTACTTTTGTTCAATTAAAAAAACTTATTATGCAATGAATCATACACTAAATACTTTTACTCGACTTGAATTCAACGTAATGCATTGAATAGTCGCAAAAACATCACTATTCAACTCAAATTCATTGATATGTCCTAAATTAGACCTAAAATAGTCTATTCTCTTAACATTCATCGATATAATGACAAATTGATGTGTAATTATAAGTATTACATTAAAATGCAATTAAATGTCCCTAATAGATCGCCAAATATCAATTTTCGATTGAAATACGAATATATAGCAAACATTAGATGTATAATCAGAGTATTACGTTAAAAAACCTTCATATAGACAAGATTAAAGTCAAATTGCATATATTCTCTTCAACTACATTAAAAACTAATTGAATACTCATACAATTACTTTTGTTTAGTTAAAATAACTTATTATGCAATGAATCATACTCTAAATGCTTGTACTCCACTTGAATTTAGCATAATGCATTGAATAGCTGCAAAACATTGCTATTTAACAAAAATTCATTGATGTAAATCAGACCCCAAAACAGCCTATTCTCTTAAAATTCGTCAATATAATGACAAATTGATGTGTAATTATAGGTATTACATTAAAACGCAATCAAATGTCTCTAATGGAGCGCCAAATATCAATTTTCGTTTGAAATACGAATATATAGCAAACATTAGGAGTGTAATCAGAGTATTATGTTAAAAAACCTTCATATAGACAAGATTAAAGTCAAATTGCATATATTCTCTTCAAATACATTAAAAACCACTTGAATAAAACATAATGCATTGAATAGCTGCAAAAACATCACTATTCAACTCAAATTCATTGATATGTCGTAAATCAGTCTCTAAAAGAGCCTATTCTCTTAAAATTGATCGATATACTAACAAAAAAAAGTATAATTGTAGGTTTTATATTAAAATGCGATCAAATGTCCTAAATAGATCGTCACTTATAATTGTTCGACTGAAATACATAAATATAGAAAATAATTAGGTGTGTAATATAAAAAACCTTCATATAGACAAGATTAAAGTCAAATTGCATGTAATCTCTTTAAATACAATAGAAACTAATTGAATACTCGCACAATTCCTTGTATGCAGTTAAAATAACTTATTTTGCAATGAATCGTACTCTAAATGCCTGTACTTAACTTGAATTCAACGTAATGCAATGAATAGCTGCAAAAACATCACTATTCAACTCAACTTCATTGATATGTCATAAATCAGTCTCTAAAAGAGCCTATTCTCTTAAAATTGATCGATATACTAACAAAAAGATATATAATTGTAGGTATTATATTAAAATGCGATCAAATGTCCCAAATAGATCATCACATATCATTTTTCGACTGAAATACATCAAGATAGAAAATATTAGGTGTGTAATCAGAGTATTATGTTAAAAAACCTTCATATAGACAAGATTAAAGTCAAATTTCGTATAATCTCTTTAAATACAATAAAAACTAATTGAATACTCACACAATTGCTTGTATGCAGTTAAAATAACTTATTTAGCAATGAATCATACTCTAAATGCTTGTACTCAATTTGAATTCAACGTAATGCAATGAATGGCTGTAAAAACATCACTATTCAACTCAAATTCATTGATATGTCGTAAATCAGACCCTAAAACAGCCTATTCTCTTTAAATTCATTGATATAATGATAAATTGATGTGTAATTATAGGTATTACATTAAAACGCAATCAAATGTCTTTAATAGATCGCCAAATATCAATTTTCGTTTGAAATACGAATATATTGCAAACATTAGGTGTGTAATCAGAGTATTATGTTAAAAACCTTCATATAGACAAGATTAAAGTCAAATTTCATATATTCTCTTCAAATACATTAAAAACTAATTGAATACTCACACAATTGCTTTTACTCAGTTAAAATAACTTATTATGCAATGAATCATACTCTAAATGCTTTTACTCGACTTGAATTCAACATAATGCATTGAATATCTGCAAAACATTGCTATTTAACTCAAATTCATTGATATATCCTAAATCAGACCGTAAAACAGCCTATTCTCTTTAAATTCATCGATACAATGACAAATTGATGTTTAATTATAGGTATTACATTAAAACGCAATCAAATGTCTGTAATAGATCGCCAAATATCAATTTTCGTTTGAAATACGAATATATAGCAAATATTAGGTGTGTAATCAGAGTATTATGTTAAAAAACCTTCATATAGACAAGATTAAAGTTAAATTGCATATATTCTCTTCAAATACATTAAAAACCACTTGAATACAACATAATGCATTGAATAGCTGCAAAAACATCACTATTCAACTCAAATTCATTAATATGTCATAAATCAGTCTCTAAAAGAGCCTATTCTCATAAAATTGATCGATATACTAATAAAAAGATGTATAATTGTAGGTATTATATTAAAATGCGATCAAATGTCCCAAATAGATCGTCACATATCTTTTTTCGATTGAAATACATCAAGATAGAAAATATTAGGTGTGTAATCACAGTATTATGTTAAAAAACCTTCATATAGACAAGATTAAAGTCAAATTGCATATAATCTCTTTAAATACAATAAAAAAAATTGAATACTGACACAATTGCTTGTATGCAGTTAAAATAACTTATTTTGCAATGAATCGTACTCTAAATGCTTGTACTCAACTTGAATTCAACGTAATGCAATGAATGGCAGTAAAAACATCACTATTCAACTCAAATTCATTGATATGTCATAGATCAGACCCTAAAACAGCCTATTCTCTTTAAATTCATTGATATAATGACAAATTGATGTGTAATTATAGGTATTACATTAAAACGCAATCAAATGTCTCTAATAGATCGCCAAATTTCAATTTTCGTTTGAAATACGAATATATAGCAAACATTAGGTGTGTAATCAGAGTATTATTTTAAAAAACCTTCATATAGACAAGATTAAAGTCAAATTTCATATATTCTCTTCAAATACATTAAAAACTAATTGAATACTCACACAATTGTTTTTATTCAGTTAAAATAACTTATTATGCAATGAATCATACTCTAAATGCTTTTACTCAATTTGAATTCAACATAATGCATTGAATAGCTGCAAAACATTGCTATTTAACTCAAATTCATTGATATGTTGTAAATCAGACCCTAAAACAGCCTATTCTCTTTAAATTCATCGATATAATGAACAATTGATGTGTAATTATAGGTATTACATTAAAACGCAATCAATTATCTCTAATAGATAGCCAAATATCAATTTTCGTTTGAAATACGAATATATAGCAAACATTAGGTGTGTAATCAGAGTATTATGTTAAAAAACCTTCATATAGACAAGATTTTAAAGTCAAATTGCATATATTCTCTTCAAATACATTAAAAACTAATTGAATACTCACACAATTGCTTTTATTCAGTTAAAATAACTTATTATGCATTGAATCATACTCTAAATGCTTTTACTCAACTTGAATTCAACATAATGCATTGAATAGCTGCAAAACATTGCTATTTAACTCAAATTCATTGATATGTTGTAAATCAGACCCTAAAACAGCCTATTCTCTTTAAATTCATCGATATAATGACAAATTGATGTGTAATTATAAGTATTACATTAAAACGCAATCAAATGTCTCTAATAGATCGCCAAATATCAATTTTCGTTTGAAATACAAATATATAGCAAACATTAGGTGTGTAATCAGAGTATTATGTTAAAAAACCTTCATATAGACAAGATTAAAGTTAAATTGCATATATTCTCTTCAAATATATTAAAAACTAATTGAATACTCACACAATTACTTTTATTCAGTTAAAATAACTTATTATGCAATGAATCATACTCTAAATGCTTTTACTCGACTTGAATTCAACATAATGCATTGAATAGCCGCAAAAACATCATTATACAACTCAAATTCATTGATAAATCCTAAATCAGACCTAAAAGAGTCTATTCTCTTAACATTCATCGATATAATGACAAATTGATGTGTAATTATAAGTATTATATTAAAATGCAATTAAATGTCCCTAATAGATCGCCAAATATCAATTTTCGATTGAAATACGAATATGTAGCAAACATTAGATGTGTAATCTGAGTATTATGTTAAAAAACCTTCATATAGACAAGAGTAAAGTCAAATTGCATATATTCTCTTCAAATACATTAAGAACTAATTGAATACTCTCACAATTGCTTTTATTCAATTAAAATAGCTTATTATATAATGAATCATACTCTAAATGCTTGTACTCCACCTGAATTCAATATAATGCATTGAATAGCTGCAAATAGCTTCAACTCAAATTCTATCATATGTCATAAATCAAATCCGAAAAGAGCCTATTCTATTAAAAGTGATCGATAAACAGACAAATAGATGTGTTACATTAAAACACAATTAAACTTTTCTAATAAATCGCCAAATATTAATTTTCGATTGAAATACGTCAATATAGCAAACATTAGGTGTGTAATCAGAGTATTATGTTAAAAACCCTTCATATAGACAAGATTAAAGTCAAATTACGAATATTTTCTGTAAATACATTAAAAACTAATTGAATACTCACACAATTGCTTTTATTCAGTTAAAATAACTTATTACGTAATGAATCGTACTTTAAATGCTTGTACTCCACTTGAATTCAATGTAATGCAATAAATAACTACAAAAACGTCACTATTCAACTCAAATTCATTGATATATCATAAATCAGACCCTAAAAGAGCCTATTCTCTTAAAATTAAACGATATACTGGTAAACAAATGTGTAATTATAGGTATTACATTAAAACGCAATTAAATAATCCTAATAGGTCGCAAAATATTATTTTTCGATTGAAATACATCAATATAGCAAATATTAGGAGTGTATTCAGAGTATTATGTTAAAAACCTGCATATATAAAAGATTAAAGTCAAATTGCATATATTTTCTTCAAATAAAAAAAAACTAATTAAATACTCATACAATTGCTTGTATTCAATTAAAATAACTTATTAAGCAATGAATCGTACTATAAATGCTTGTACTCCACTTAATTCAACATATTGAATTGCTACAAAAACAAAACTATTCAACTCAAAATCATTGATAAGTCATAAAACAGGACCTAAAAGAGTCTATTCTCTTAAAATTGATCAATATACTGATACATAGATGCGTAATTATAGGTATTACATTAAAATGCAATCAAATGTCCCTAATAGATCACTAAATATCAATTTTCAATTGAAATAAGAATATATAACAAACATTAGGTGTGTAATCAGAGTATTATGTTAAAAAACCTTCATATAGACAAGATTAAAGTCAAATTGCATATATTCTCTTCAAATACATTAAAAACTAATTGAATACTCACACAATTGCTTTTATTAAGTTAAGAAAACTTATTATGTAATGAATCATACTCTAAATGCTTGTATTCCACTTGAATTAAACATAATGTATTGAATAGCTGCAAAAATATCACATTTCAACTCAAATTCATTGATATGTCGTAAATCAGACCCTAAAAGAGCCTATTCTCTTAAACTTCATCGATATAATGACAAATTGATGTGTAATTATAGGTATTATATTAAAAAGCAATCAAATATCCCAAATAGATCGTCAAATATCATTTTTCGATTGAAATACGAATATATAGCAAACATTAGGTGTGTAATAAGAGTATTACGTTAAAAAACCTTCATATAGACAAGATTAAAGACAAATTGCATATATTCTCTTTAAATACAATAAAAACTAATTGAATACTCACACAATTGCTTGTATGCAGTTAAAATAACTTATTTTGCAATGAATCGTACTCTAAATGCTTGTACTCAACTTGAATTCAACGTTATGCAATGAATAGCTATAAAAACATCACTATTCAACTCAAATTCATTGATATGTCTTAAATCAGACCCTAAAAGAGTCTATTCTCTTAACATTCATCGATATAATGATAAATTGATGTGTAATTATATGTGTTACATTAAAATGCAATCAAATGTCCCTAATAGATCGCCAAATATCAATTTTCGATTGAAATACGAATGTATAGCAAACATTAGATGTATAATCAGTGTATTACATTAAAAAACCTTCACATTAACAAGATTAAAGTCAAATTGCATATATTCTCTTCAACTACATAAAAAACTAATTGAATACACACACAATTGCTTGTATGCAGTTAAAATTACTTATTTTGCAATGAATCATACTCTAAATGCTTGTACTCAACTTAAATTCAACGTAATGCAATGAATAGCTGTAAAAACATCACTATTCAACTCAAATTCATTGATATGTCGTAAATCAAACCCTAAAAGAGTCTATTCTCTTAAAATTCATCGATTAATGTCAAGTTGATGTGTAATTATATGTATTACATTAAAATGCAATCAAATGTCCCTAATAGATCGCCAAATATCAATTTTCGATTGAAATACGCATGTATAGCAAATATTAGATGTATAATCAGAGTATTACGTTAAAAAACCATCATATAGACAAGATTAAAGTCAAATTGCATATATTCTCTTCAACTATATAAAAAACTAATTGAATACTCATACAATTATTTTTGTTCAGTTAAAATAACTTATTATGTAATGAATCATACTTTAAATGCTTGTACTCAACTTAAAATTAACATAATGCATTGAATAGCAGCAAAAACATCACTATTTAACTCCAATTCATTGTTATATCGTAAATCAGACCCTAAAACAGCCTATTCTTTTAAAATTCATCGATATAATGATAAAGTGATGTGTAATTATAGGTATTACATTAAAACACAATCAAATGTCCCTAATAGATCGCCAAATATCAATTTTCAATTGAAATACGAATATATAGCAAAAATTATCTGTGTAAACAGAGTATTATGTTAAAAAACCTTCATATAGACAAGATTAAAGTTAAATTGCATATATTATCTTCAAATACATTAACAACTAATTGAATACTCACACAATTGCTTTTATTCAGATAAAATAACTTATTATGCAATGAATAATACTCTTAAAGCTTGTACTCCACTTGAATTCAATGTAATGCAATGAATAATACTCTAAAAGCTTGTACTCCACTTGAATTCAATGTAATGCAATGAATAATACTCTAAAAGCTTGTACTCCACTTGAATTCAATGTAATGCAATGAATAGCTGCAAAAACATGACTATTCAACTCAAATTCATTGATATGTCATAAATCAATCTTTAAAAGAGCATATTCTCTTAAATTTGATCGATATACTAACAAAAAGATGTGTAATTGTAGAGATTACAAAAAAACACAATCAAATGTCCCTAATAGATCATCTCATATCATTGTTTAACTGAAATACATCAATATAGAAAATATTAGGTGTGTAATCAGAGTATTATGTTAAAAACCTTCATATAGACAAGATTAAAGTCAAATTGCATATAATCTCTTTAAATACAATAAAAACTAATTCAATACTCACACAATTGCTTGTATGCAGTTAAAATAACTTATTTTGCAATGAATCGTACTCTAAATGCTTGTACTCAACTTGAATTCAACGTAATGTAATGAATAGCAGCAAAAACATCTATTCAACTCAAATTCATTGATATGTCCTAAATCAGACCCTAAAAGAGTCTATTCTCTTAACATTCATCGATATAATGACAAATTGATGTGTAATTATAAGTATTACATTAAAATGCAATTAAATGTCCCTAATAGATCGTCAAATATCAATTTTCGATTGAAATACGAATATATAGCAAATATTAAATGTGTAATCAGAGTATTATGTTAACAAATCTTCATATAGAAAAGATTAAAGTCAAATTGCATATATTCTCTTCAAATACATTAAAAACTAATTGAATACTCACACAATTGCTTTTATTCAGTTAAAATAACTTATTATGCTATGAATCATACTCTAAAAGCTTGTACTTCACTTGAATTCAACATAATGCATTGAATAGCTGCAAAAACATCACTATTTAACTCAAATTCATTGATATGTTGTAACAGACCCTAAAAGAGCCTATTCTCTTAAACTTCATTGATATAATGATAAATTAATGTGTAATTATAGGTATTACATCAAAACGCAATCAAATATCCCTAATAGATCGCCAAATATCAATTTTCGATTGAAATACGAATATATAGCAAACATTAGGTGTGTAATCAGAGTATTATGTTAAAAAACCTTCATATAGATAAGATTAAAGTCAAATTGCATATATTCTCTCCAAATACATTAAAAACTAATTGAATACTCACACAATTGCTTTTATTCAGTTAAAATAACTTATTATGCAATGAATAATACTCTAAATGCTTGTAGTCTACTTGAATTCAACGTAATGCAATGAATAGCTGCAAAAACATCACTATTCAACTCAAATTCATTGATATGTCATAAATCAATCTTTAAAAGAGCATATTCTCTTAAACTTGATTGTTATACAAACAAAAAGATGTATAATTGTAGAGATTAAAAAAAACGCAATCAAATGTCCCAAATAGATCATCACATAACATTTTTTGACAGAAATACATCAATATAGAAAATATTAGGTGTGTAATCAGAGTATTATGTTAAAAAACCTTCATATAGACAAGATTAAAGTCAAATTGCATATAATCTCTTTAAATACAATAACAACTAATTGAATACTCACATAATTGCTTATATGCAATTAAAATAACTTATTTTGCAATGAATCATACTCTAAATGCTTGTACTCAACATGAATTCAACGTAATGCAATGAATAGCTGCAAAAACATCTATTCAACTCAAATTCATTGATATGTCCTAAATCAGACCCTAAAAGAGTCTATTCTCTTAACGTTCATCGATATAATGACAAATTGATGTGTAATTATATGTATTACATTAAAATGCAATTAAATGTCCCTAATAGATTGCCAAATATCAATTTCGATTGAAATACGAATATATAGCAAACATTAGATGTATAATCAGAGTATTACAATAAAAAACCTTCATATAGACAAGATTAAAGTCAAATTGCATTTATATTCTCTTCAACTATATTAAAAACTAATTGAATACTCATACAATTACTTTTGTTCAGTTAAAATAACTTATTATGCAATGAATCATACTCTAAATGCTTGTACTCCACTTGAATTCTACATAATGCGTTGAATAGCTGCAAAAACAATATTATTCAACTCAAAATCTTTGATATGTAATAAAACAAGCCCTAAAAGAGCCTATTCTCTTAAATTTGATCAATATAGCAAATATTAGGTGTGTAATCAGAGTATTATGTTAAAAAACCTTCATATTGACAAGATTAAAGTCAAATTGCAAATAATCTTTTTAAATGCAATAAAAACTAATTGAATACTCACACAATTGCTTGTATGCAGTTAAAATAACTTATTTTGCAATGAATCATACTCTAAATGCTTGTACTCAACTTGAATTCAACGTAATGCAATGAATAGCTGTAAAAACATCACTATTCAACTCAAATTCATTGATATGTCGTAAATCAAATCCTAAAAGAGTCTATTCTCTTAAAATTCATCGATATAATGTCAAATTGATGTGTAATTATATGTATTACATTAAAATGCAATCAAATGTCCCTAATAGATAGCCAAATATCAATTTTCGATTGAAATACGAATATATAGCAAACATTAGGAGTGTAATCAGAGTATTATGTTAAAAAATCTTCATAAAGATAAGATTAAAGTTAAATTGCATATATTCTCTTCAAATACATTAAAAACTAATTGGATACTCACACAATTGCTTTTATTCATTTAAAATAACTTATTATGCATTGAATCATACTCTAAATGCTTGTACTCCACTTGAATTCAACATAATGCATTGAATAGCTGCAAAAACATCACTATTCAACTCAAATTCATTGATATGTCATAAATCAGTCTCTAAAAGTGCCTATTCTCTTAAATTTGATCGATATACTAATAAAAATATGTATAATTGTAGGTATTATATTAAAATGCGATCAAATATCCCAAATAGATCGTCACATATCATTTTTCTACTGAAATACATCAATATAGAAAAGATTAGGTGTGTAATATAAAAAACCTTCATATAGACAAGATTAAAGTCGAATTTCATATATTCTCTTTAAATACAAAAAAAACTAATTGAATACTCACACAATTGCTTGTATTCAGTTAAAATAACTTATTTTGCAATGAATCATACTCTAAATACTTGTACTCCACTTGAATTAAACGTAATGCAATGAATAGCGGCAAAAACATTACTATTCAACTCAAATTCATTGATATGTCGTAAATCAGACCCTAAAAGTGTCCATTCTCTTAAAATTCATCGATATACTAACAAAAAGATGTATAATTATTTGTATTATATTAAAATGCGATCAAATGTCCCAAATAAATCGTCACAAATCATTTTTCGACGTAAATACATTAATATAGAAAATATTAGGTGTGTAATCAGAGTATTATATTAAACAATCTTTATATAAACAAGATTAAAGTCAACTTGCATATATTCTCTTTAAATATAATAAAAACTAATTAAATACTCACACAATTGCTTGTAATAAGTTAAAATAACTTATTATGCAGTGAATCGTACTCTAAATGCTTGTACTCCACTTGAATTCAACGTAATGCAACGAATAGCTGCAAAAACATCACTATTCAACTCAAATTCATTGATATATCGTAAATCAGAACCTAAAAGAGCCTATTCTCTTAAAATTCATCAATATAATGACAAATTGATGTGTAATTATAGGTATTACATTAAAATGCAATCAAATGTCTCTAATAGATCGCCAAATATCAATTTTCGATTGAAATACGAATATATAGCAAACTCTAGGTATGTAATCAGAGTATTATGTTAAAAAACCTTCATATAGATAGGATTAAAGTCAAATTGGATATATTCTCTTCAAATACATTTAAAACTAATTGAATACTCACACAATTGCTTTTATTCAGTTAAAATAACTTATTATGTAATGAATCATACTCTAAATACTTGTACTCCACTTGAATTCAACATAATGCATTGAATAGCTGCAAAAACATCACTATTCAACTCAAATTCATTGATACGTCGTAAATCAGACCATAAAAGAGCCTATTCTCTTAAACTTCATCAATATAATGACAAATTGATGTGTAATTATAGGTATTACATTAAAACGCAATCAAATGTCCCTAATAGATCGTCAAATATCAATTTTCGATTGAAATACGAATATATAGCAAACATTAAGTGTGTAATCAGAGTATTATGTTAAAAACCTTCATATAGACAAGATTATAGTTAAGTTGCATATATTCTCTTTAAATACATTAAAAACTAATTGAATACTCACACAATTGCTTTTATTCAATTAAAATAACTTATTATGCAATGAATCATACTCTAAATGCTTGTACTCCACCTGAATTAAACATAATGTGTTGAATAGCTGCAAAAACAACACTATTCAACTCAAAATCATTGATGTCATAAAACAGGCCCTAAAAGAGCATATTCTCTTAAAATTGATCAATATACTTTTACATATATGCGTAAATATAGGTATTACATTAAAATACAATCAAATGTCCCTAATAGATTGCCAAATATCAATTTTCGATTGAAATACGAATATATAGCAAACATTAGGTGTGTAATCAGAGTATTATGTTAAAAAACCTTCATAAAGACAAGATTAAAGTCAAATCGCATATATTCTCTTCAAATACATTAAACACTAATAGAATACTCACACAATTGCTTTTATTCAGTTAAAATTACTTATTATGCAATGAATCATACTCTAAATGCTTGTACTCCACCTGAATTCAATATAATGCATTGAATAGCTGCAAAAACATCACTATTCAACTCAAATTCTATCATATGTCATAAATCAAACACTAAAAGAGCCTATTCTATTAAAAGTGAACGATATACAGACAAATAGATGTGTAATTATAGGTATTACATTAAAACACAATTAAATTTTTCTAATAGATTGCCAAATATCAATTTTTGATGGAAATACGTCAATATAGCAAACATTAGGTGTGTAATTAAAGTATTATGTTAAACAACCTTCATATAGACAAGATTAAAGTCAAATTGCGTATATTCTTTTCAAATATGTTAAAAACTAATTAAATACTCACACAATTGCTTGTATTCAGTAAAAATAACTTATTACGTAATGAATCGTCCTGTAAATGCTTGTACTCCACTTGAATTCAACGTAATGCAATAAATAACTACAAAATGTCACTATTCAACTCAAATTCATTGATATGTCATAAATCAGACCCTAAAAGAGTCAATTCTCTTATAATTTATCGATATACTAACAAAAAGAAGTATAATTGTAAGTATTATATTAAAATGCGATCAAATGTCCCAAATAGATCGTCACATATCATTTTCTACTGAAATACATCAATATAAAAAATATTAGATGTTTAATCAGAGTATTATGTTAAAAAACCTTCATATTGACAAGATTAAAGTCAAATTGCAAATAATCTTTTTAAATGTAATAAAAACTAATTGAATACTCACACAATTGCTTGTATGCAGTTAAAATAACTTATTTTGCAATGAATCATACTCTAAATGCTTGTACTCAACTTGAATTCAACGTAATGCAATGAATAGCTGTAAAAACATCACTATTCAACTCAAATTCATTGATATGTCGTAAATCAGACCCTAAAAGAGTCTATTCTTTTAAATTTCATCGATATAATGACAAATTGATGTGTAATTATTTGTATTACATTAAAATGCAATCAAATGTCCCTAATAGATCGCCAAATATCAATTTTCGATTGA
>JAEMOT010001270.1:7869-30677 GCA_019297695.1 Apostasia ramifera
TAGGTGTTTGCTTTTGGCCTTTGAAGACCATGTCTAGAAGTTCAATAAATTTAATTTGCTGGCAAATTGGAGTTTAAAGTGTTTTTATTAATTGTCATTTATATAAAATATTTATAAAAAAATAAAATTAAATTTAAACAATGATGTTATAAAATTTGATTTATAATTAACTTTACCAGATGATCTGAAGTATTCATTTTAAGACGTATGAATCTAAATTAAATTACTTTCACTTATTTGATTTTTCTTTGCACGTTAATGTCTAGTTTATCAGTAATATGTGTTAAAAGTTGATTATTTTATAAATTATTTAAGTTTTATAAATTTAAAATTAAGTTTATTAATAATAATTATTGAATATTATTTTTGAAGAGAGATGTGTTTCAATAAGTTTCGCTCTAAACTCACCGAAAATGTCGAAACTACTAACTTTTAAGCCCTTGGTTATATTATTACATATAATTCCTTTCTAGAAATCAAGTCAACGTAAGGTTGAGCAAAATACATATGGTTAAGCTGGCGGCCCGCGCGCGTGCGCCGGATCAGATGAGAGAGAGAGCCAGGGGTAAAACTGTAATTTAAAAAAAAATTAATAATAAAAAAATAAAAAAAAAGATCAATTTGATAATTTATTAAAACTCAGGGACCCTAATGTTATAATTTTAAAAACATAGACCTGTGCGATATTAAGCGTTAAATTCTAGGAACTGGGCATAATTTGCCCTTTATTCAATTTAAATTCAACTCTATTTTGTTATGACTCGAAACCAACTGTCCTAAATTAAAATTAATTCAAATCATAATTGACTTAGTATTTATATAATGATATGTATGTAAATTTTTCAGATTTGTATATGGGCAAGATCCAATCACGCGATTTTTCTAACTGGAGCTTCAATTGGCCTATAATTTATATTTCCAAATCATCTAAGTCGACTTTCTTTGAAGTTTATCCTCAATTGGTGCAACATCAACTTTCTTTCGAATATACTTATTTTTTATTCTATTCTTTCGTATATAGCCTCACATCCACCTTGGCATCCTTATTTCTGTAACATTTATTTTATTTATATGTTTTATTTTTGTAGGCTAGCATTCAACACTATATATCATCGCTGGCCTTACTATAGTTTTATAAAATTTATCCTTAAGTCTATATGAGATTTATCTATCGCACAAAAAACTAGAAGCATTTGCATAATTTTTTAATTAATTTTACTAATTATAAATTTATATCATCATTTGTATTTTCCGTTGTCCATCATGAATTCCACTTTATCATGTTTGAACTTTTCTTTTTACAGAACCTAAAAGGCATCAATTTTTGTAGTATATAACTTGCTGGAAAGCAGTGCAACATTAATTCCAAGCTCCTCGTATCAACTATTTAAAGGACAGGCTCGATTGCCATCTCCTCACCGCGGTCTGCTAGTAGATAAATTTATGGCTTCTGCCAACCATCTCCTCCTCGTCCTCCTCCTCTTCAGTGTGTCCATGATGACAATGATATTTGCGCAGCCGCCGAATCTTCACTTTCTTCAACTGCCAAATAATCAAGATAATTTTTTAATAATTAAAGATATTGCGGTTGCAAGTTTTAACGCATTATTTCCACGTAGTCAACGGACGAGATTCTTTGCTACAAGTACATCGGCAATCTTTCGAGCAGTGATGCCGATGCCGCTGATTCCCATCGAAGTTAAATGGTATCAAGTCTTGGTACAGGGTTATTTTCGGGGAAGATTCATCTTACTAGACGTGTGCTTTGCAATTTGGGGCCATCATGAGCTTGATCCTCGCAACATTATCCCCAGGACCTTCCAATACAGATTACAATAACGAATCCGCGTGATTAGTGGATCCAGCTTCTGCTTGATCCATTTAATTTATTACATCTATTTATCTATTCATGTACGTACCAGTCTGATGTCTCTTTTTTTTACTCTATGCACCTCTCTATGTTTGTGGCAGTTCACTCAAATATAATAAAAGTTTCGTGTGCATGTCTTAAATAATAATTTAGTTCATTTATATAAGTTTTGTGTCCTCCTCCATCTAATTTCTCTATACAACTTTTCTCTTCAAGAGCCTTCTTTTTTTATCTGTTCTCTAAAATATTTTTGAGATGAACTAAGATGTTTTTATATATTATTTCTAAATTTTCACATTATAATATGTATTGACCAGGATATTTTACTATTGATTTTTTAAAATAGCCAATATTCTAGTAGAACTAGGAGTGACAAATTAAATTATCTGAAATTTTGTCGTATTTTATTTGATTTAAATTCAAGTTGATTTTCATCTGAGCTGAAATGAACCTCTTAAAATAAAATAATTTCAATTTGTAATCAATTGAATATGCGTATAAAAATGTGTATTTTGAATTTTATTCGATTAGAATTAAGATATTTATATGAATGAGCCTTTATTAAATAAAAAGAGATGGAAGTGCATAATAAAGATACTAACTAAATATATATAAATGTACATATATATTGTAAATATTTTATTTATGTCTAGGAAAATGTAAAAGATCTTAAAATTTTCTTGAAATAAAATCAAAGGATAATTAATGAGTTTATGTTTTAAGTATGCTCATTAATGTTTCGAGATTTTGCTAAAGCATATATAATTATACCTTTAAAAATCCAAAGTGATATATAAAAATAGCTCAAGAATGAAAAAATGAAAGAGAAATCTCATCATTCTTTGTTAGAACGTTGATTTTAAGTACTTGAATAGAAATTGAAATAAAAGCATAGTATATGAATATCCATGACTCTTAGGTCGTGTTTAATTAGTAAATGAAAATTTTACCTATTGCTAAAATAATTATAGTAAACATTTTATTTTATTTGAAAAAAATTTAAAAAAATTATTTTATATCTCATATCATACATTGATTATAATATTTAATAATCATTTTATTTCATATTTAAGATGTGCAATATTAGTTATATTAAAAAAAATTATTATAAACAAAATTAAACTTATAAAAAAACTTACATAGAAAATACGTGCATCATTACAAAGAAGATAATCAATAGCATCAAAAAGTAGAAGTACATCTATGTTAAAAACTACATAACGTGCACTCTCTCTCATCAAGAGTGTAGTAACAATGATACTTCTGATGATGCTCATATTGGTGTCTATTGTACAAATATATGAATGCATTTTTGACATTTGTCATAATTAAAATATCTATATTAAATTCAAAAATATTATTTTTTTGATTTATTATAATTATATTTAAAAAAACAATAAAAAAATTAATTTAAGCCTACTATATATCTTTCATTACAATTAAGTGATTTCTAAATAATATTTTAGAGAAATAATTTTATATTTTTTTATAAATCATATTATTAAAATAAATAATTAAAATTTTCAAATGATATAGCATAACATTATAATAACATTAAATTAAACATACTCATCTCTCCGTTAGAATAACTATGAAAATATATATTATTTAATTCAAAAAAATTAAAAAAATTTGGAAAAAATATGATGAATTTATTAGTAATTTTTCTATGATAAATTTACACACCGTATATTTATTTAAAAATTAATTTGGTAGGTTAGAGATATTTGTCGAGGATTATGGGATGCTGGGTTTGTTAATTTCGTCTCTTGCGAATATGAGAACACACCTTTTTTACTTCAAATAAAACTAAAAATACTGAAGTTTAATATTTAAATTCTTGTGGAATACATATCCTATACGTTTGTATATTTAAATTCATGTGAAATATATATCTTGTTCAAAATAATGTATATTTATTTAATTTGTGGGTGTAAATTTTGGGTCATTGTGGCTCAAAATCTGGTTAATTGAATTCAATTGGGCTCAATTGAATTGACTTAGGGGCGTTTAATTCGTTGTTATCTTGATATTATGTTATGCAATTCAGATGTCATGATATTTAGATGTTATTTTTTAATTCATAATTTTATAATTTTATAAAAAATTATTTATAGATATCATTAAACTAAATAATTGACTCTTTGGATAATGAAATATGAGAGTAATTCTACATAGGCCCCTGAGGTCTACTCGATTTGCCATACAGATTCACAATTTTGAAAATATGCCAGACAGGTTCTCAAAATTTATTGTATAGATCATTGTGGTCCTTTATATTTATAAAAAGCTTCCAATAAGGTCCAAATAAATATCTTTCGTTAAACATTCCATTAATTCAAAATTTTAATTAAAAAATCATAATTTTTTTTAATGTGAAATTACAATTGTACCTCAGCTGGTCCTCCCACGCAATGCGTCTACGCGTTGGTCGCCACAGCGCACGGCCCCTCATTGGACCCATTTAAAGAGGTCGGATTCGAGTTAGGCATAATCGAATTTGGTAGAGTTCGGATTGATATTTATCAAAAAATATTCTATAAATAGGTCAGGTTGACTCGCCAATCTGACTCATTCATTAATTTGGTAAAATTCACGTCATAAATTTTGATCTATTTAATAAATAAATCGAGTTAAAATTGAGATTATTCGAGTCAAATTAAATTCAAATTTTACCCAAACTTGACCACCCGTTTTGCCTCCTCTAGATTATAGAGGGGCTGCAACTATTATGTCTTGGGGGCCTGAGGTCCCTATAGGATTTATTATTTTCTTTTCTCTTTGTTGTATATCCTAAATTTTAAAATATTTTCTTATTTAATATTTTTTAATGATGTTATTTATTTAGTTAGATTTATCTTGTTTATAATTAAATTAAGGGCGGCTTAAAATGTAAATCTCTTAACTAACAAGTGTCTGTTTGTTTGGCATATTAAAGTTAATCTAATTTAATTTTAAATCAATATATATGTTATATACATATAATTTAAAATAAAAAAATTAATTTTATTTTACATTCTGTATGCAGACCAAAATTTAATATCACATTCTCACATATTTTAATATAATAATTAACTTTTTTTCACAATACTCATAATTTTTAATTTTTAATGAAAAATATCTTTATTTAAATCTAATTTTAATTTAATTAAAATTAAATTTTATAAACAAATGGAATTTAATCTTAGCGATTAATTTAAAAGATTGAAAATTATCATTACGAACCGAACTTTTAGCTCATTAGTTGGCTCATTTAGATTTACTCAATCTCGATCGATCTAAAATTGATTCAATTTTTAATCAATTTTCGATCAATTGTTTTTCAATTTTCGATCTTCTATCTATATTAACATCCTTAATGCCTAATTAGAAAAAAAAATCCTTAATGCTAGAGCATCAGGAGGACTAAATTTCCGAAATTAAGGAAGTCGACTACGAAAAATTACTTTCGTACCACGTAAATATAGACAGGCATGAACGTCAGTGTGCAGTTATTCAATTTAATAATAAATTTAGGCAACATTTAAAAATACAAAATTATCGTGAGATATTTAGATATGCCTAGATTTATATTTAAAATCTAGGCATATCTAAATATCACTTTCACTATAAATTAATTAACAATAATAAATAATTAAGAAAAATATTTTTAATAGTCGAGAAATAAGAAAATTTAGAATAAAAGAAACAAGGTTCTATTTTTATTTAATAATGAGAAATTGAGTAATACTATTTTAAAGATAAATTACTTATAGATACCTAAAATTAGAGAATTATCAACGCTTCACTTTACAATTTAATGACATTGATTTAAATATATAACAATTATTTAATAATATAAACATATAGATAATATTTATTTTTAATTAATATATTAAATTGAAACAAAATTCCACTAAATATATTTTTTATTTAAATTTCTAATCTAATTGTATATTTTACTTTTCAACCCCTGATCCGTATTGTAATCTTTGATTAGATTAAAATAAAAACTTTAAAAAATAAACACTGAAATACGTTTAAAATTTATTTAGCATCCGTATGTGTGCGTATGTATTGGCATTTAAAGTTTTTATGTTATGTAATTTTATCTACTTACTTAGTATTTTCCCACGCAAATATTTTTTAGAAATTTAAAAATTATGCAAAAAAAAGAAGTGCGAGAACTCGTGACTAAAAGAAGTGGGGAATGATCATCAGATGATGTCTCAAGTAAAAAAATTATTGAAATAAATTATAACTTCTATCAGACTTCAAAGCTGAATATATAACAGAGGCATATGAATGAATTGCACTATATCGAAAAGAGAGATATTTTTGAGCTATATTAGTAAATAATACAATTCTAAATAGTAGATGCAGCTTTAGGGAAAAATCGTAAGATTAATGATGGATAATTTTGTAATGAAATGTTTTTGGGCTGCAGTAGTATTGAGTAGTTAAAGTAGTATTGAAATAAATGATCTACTTTATACCTCTTAAGTTAGACCAATGCTAGGATGGACTAGTTAATCGTACCACATAAATGTTGAATAACTGCTAGAGCTTTTTATTTTTGATTCTTTTCCCCCTAAATACTATAATTTGCTCATGCCAATTTGGAATTATGGTGGCATAAATTTGAACTTAAAGCCTCTTAATTCCAAATAAACTCGGTTCCCACCGAGCTAAGAAAAACTCCACTACTAAGCTTTTCATTGAATACAAAGTACGTGGTAATTTTTTTATTTTTAAAAAAATATAAAATTATTTTGTATATGTATTTTATTATAAAAATATAAAGATATTAAAATATTAATTAACATTAAATTATAATAAATATATTTGTAATTTTTCATATAAATATTTATAAGTTAATATATACAAAGTAAAATCAATTAAATTTAATAGCTAAATAATATAAATTAAATAATTAATAAAATAATTATAATTAATTTAATTTAACTTAAATATTGATTAAAATTAAAATAAATTAGTTAACTTTAATTTACATCTATTTGTAATTACAGATTCAATTTGTGAAGATTTTATTATTAAATAATTATCATTATTGTAAATTAAAGTTTTTATTTATATATGAAACTTTTAATTTAATAATAGACTTGATTTATTTATTTATTATTTTACTTGTATTTCAATATTTATATGATATATATTATTTAAAACAAAATTAAGAAATATAATGTAATTAACTTGATTAAATTTTAAAATTAATTTTAAATTTAAAAAATTAATTAATTTGAATCAATTAAATTTGTTTTACAATTGAAAATTTTAATTAATAATTAACAGTTTAAAATTGATTTTAAAATTTAATTTTTAAATTAAAATTATATAACTTTTAAATTAACATTAATATTTAGAATATTTATAAAATTTAATTGGTAGTATGGACTTTAATGAAATTATTTAAAATTTAACAAATTAAGATCAATTTATTATCATCTAAACTTAAAAATCATTCTAAATTCACTCGTATATTACTTGATTCAAACTTAATTTGATTTTTATTTAATTTAAAATTAATTTATTCATAATTAAATTGATTTAATTTAATTATTTATATGTGAAAATTTTAATTTAATAATAGAGCTAATTTATGTACTTAATTATATTACAATATATAAATAAACTTTTAATAAATATCACCCGGGTGAGAGATTAAATTAAAAATTTAAATTAATAATTATTTTATATGTTAACATATAATTTATTTAATTGTAAAGTTAAATTTAATAAAATTAAATTAAATTTAAATAGAATTCTTTTTATTAAAAATTGTGAATGATGTGAAATAAAATTAGTTATTATATTGGGATATGTGAGATGTGATATAAAGTTAGTTATTATATTACGATATGTGAGAGATGTGATATAAGTTAATTATTATTTTAGTAATGTGTATAGGATCTGAAATAAAGTTAAATTTTAATACTATAAATTTTATGTGCGATATGATATGCCTGATTAAAATTAAACTAGATTAATTTTTAACGGTCAAATAAATGGGATGTATATAGATAAATTTTTACGAGGAGAGAGTAGCTAGAGAGAGAGTAATGAGCGCTGAGAGTATGCCTGGCATTTGGTTTAATTGGTTGGTTTGGTAATCAAATAAAAAAAAAACGATTGTGTTCGGTTTTAAATTTACTGAAACCAAACTAATCAAATTAGACTATAAACCAAACCAAATCAACAAAATAAATATCGGTTTGGTTTGGTTTCGTTCAGTTAAAACCATATTTTTTTATCTCAACAATTTTCTTAATCTTATTATAATGATATTAAATATTGCTATATTAATATCTCAATAATAGCTTTAATATAAGAACAATTTAGCACAATAAGTAATTTAATTTAATAACTCAATCGCATCACCAAAATAAACTAACAAAAAAGTGAAAGAATTCAGAAGCAATTGCAATATATCATTACATCAATATCACAATATAATCAAAATTACATAACAAAAATTTTATTTATTTATCAAAAATGATAAATATTTTTTTAAGTTTTCAGACAGTCTCTCGTACAAGAATTCATCCAAATTATCACACCTGAAAATAATACACTAAATAGCTATCATAAAAATACACTATGAAGACTCATAAATATACATAAGGCAAATTACACCCAAGTCCCTGAGTTTAAAGGTTATATCACACAGGTCCACTTTTTAAAATGATAACATCGGGGTTCCTAGGTTTTAAACAATTATCATCTGGCTCCTTTTTATATTTTTTTATTATTTAAAAATATTAAAATTACTATTATACTTTTACCCTCCCTCTCTCCACCAGATCAGGCAGCCGCCGCCGGCAGCTGTGCGACCTCGCCGACNTGATATTTTTAATAACCTAGGGACTCCGATGTTGTAATTTTAAAAACATGGACCCGTGTGATAATAATCCTTAAACTCAGGGACCTGGGTGTAATTTGCCTATATACATATACACTATCACTTCAATAATTCAAAGTCAATACTATAAAAATTACTATTATACAATTGAACCGACCCAACCTTAAAATCATATTTATATGTGGGTTATTTAATAATCGGTTAATTCGGTCGGTTTAGTTTCCAAATATGTGAAATCGAACCCAAACCAATTAACCAAAATACTCAAAATATCAATTCATCATCAAACTGTTAGATTCTAAATTAAACCAAACTACTAAATTTAAACGATTCGATTCAGTTTTTCGATTTAAATCATAATTTGCACACCTTAGCTGAGAGAAAATAAAAAGGGGAGAGTGAAAGAGAGTGATAAAAGAGAGTCGAGAGAGAAAAAAAAGTGGGATATAAATGTAATTATTAAAATTAATAGAAATATTTTAATAACTTCAAAATTTTAGTAATTTGGATCAATTTTAATTATATAATATAGATAATAATTAGTAATCGATATCAAAGCTTAGCAATTAATTTTTTGATTGTTTCTTTGCTCATTGAAGCCCTAATTAGTTTTAGTGATCGTCACATTTTTTTAAAATATTGTCGCATTTGTTTTATTATAATCTAATCACAAATATTATTTACTTAATAAAAGAAGACAATTTTTCTATTTAAAAAAAATGACTTCTTAAAAAAAGAAGAAGAAGAAAAATTAAACAAACTAACTAAATACCAAAAAAAATAAAAAATAAAAATATCTACTTTTGAAATGGTTTACCCCTTTGGGTTATTCTACTAGATTAATTTAATTTAAATTAAAATTAATTATATGAATTGCACCGTATAAAAATTGTTATATTAAATTAACGATATTCTAAATTTTAAAACAATAAAATTAACTTTTTATCTGACATAATTCTTAAAATTAAAAAAAAAAATACTTTACATCTTATATATATTTTTTAAAATAAAATTAATTTATTTAAAATCTATTATAAACTTTAAAATAAAAGCATCACATTGTAAGTTATTTTTAACCTAATTTAAAATAACTTAATAAATAAATAATTGAAAATCAAACTGATCCGGCAACATAGCGGGCAATTTATTTAGGCGTCTACTTTTATTCTTTTAAAGTCATGTTTTGAGGTACGATAAATTAAAATTAATTTTATGAATTGCATCATATAAAAATTATAATATTAAATAAATGATATTTTAAATTTTAAAAAACTCAAATAATAAAATTAACTTTTTGTCACATTGAGATAATTTGTTTTAAAAAAAATAAAATTTACTTTACATTATATATATTTTTCAAAATAAAATTAATTTATTTTAAATCTATTATAAAATTTAAAATGTAAATATTACATTGCAAGTTATTTTTAAGTCCTAATTTAAAATAACTTAATAAACAAATAGTTGAAAATCAAACTGATCTGACAACATAGTGGGGAATTTATTTAGGTGTCTGCTTTTATTCTTTTAAGATCATGTCTCGAGATACGATAAATTTAATTTGCTGGTAAAATATTTATATTAATTGTCATCTATATAAAATATCAATGAAAAAAATAAAGATAAATTTAAATAATGATGTAATAAAATTTAATTTATATTTAATTTTACCGGATCTAAATTGTTCTATTTAATATGTATGGATCTAAATTAAATTACTTTCATTTATTTGAAATTCCTTTGCATGTTAATGCCTATAAAATAATTCAACATTTTTCTGTGTAATTTCTCGTAGCTCAATAAAAAAAAAGCTTGCCTGAAATCAAAATATTTTAAATTCAAATCTACGCTACTATTAATTTTAATTAGAATCAGAAGAATTGTGTTTTTTAAGAGCAAAGGAATTAAAAAAAAATAACATTTATTTTAAGCTACATGCTTGCTTGTGTTAATAATAATTATGGTAAATTAATTTCTATATAAAAAAAGTAAATTGCATCTGAGCTCTGGAGGTATTTGAAAACTGTTCTAAATTTTTAAAATTTTTAATTTAAATTTTTAATTTAAATCTTTAATGTGCTATTTAGTGTAACTATTAGGTCCTAAATATGCTTCTCGTCTTTTATCTGGTCCTTTTAGATAAAATTATAAATTTTATTGAAAAAAGTATAATAAATTTTTAAATAAGTCAGCATGGGCGTCGTTCCATACTGCATGTGGCAGCGCTGAAGTCGGCCGGCCATGCGTGAACTGGATGAGTTAAATTCTAATATAATACGATTATATCTGTTCAGACGCATGATTTGGTATTAATTAAATAAAATTATATAATATTAAGGTTAAAATGATTTAAATAGATTTTATTTTCTCATTTTAATTTAATATATAAATTATTAATTATGAATTTAGGATAAAATCAGGTTGTGCAAAATAGGGTGGGTACTGAGTGTTAAAACCCAGAAAGGAAGTAAGATAGGGAAAAAATTAGTAACGATTAAAATAATAATAGAACAGATATGAGTTTTATATAACCTGACATATAATCTGTTTATTTGTAAAATTAAATTTAATGAGGTTAAAATTTTAATTAGATAAAGATATTTTTTTATTGGAAGTTGAGAATGATGTGAAATAAAGTTAGTTATTTATGTTGGATATGTGAGAAATCTGATATAGATTTAGTTATTATGTTGGAATATGTGAAGGATGTGATATAAGTTAATTATTATTTTAATAATATGTGTAGGATGTAAAATAAAATTAAATTTTAATACTAAATTTTATGTGTGATATAATATACCTAATTAAAATTAATACAAGTTAATTTTTACGGTCAAAAAAATGGGATGTATATAGATAAATTTTTACGAGAAGAGATTTAGTAGTTAGAGAGAGTTATGAGCGTTAAGAGAGAGGACAAAAAGAGGAGAGTGAGAGAGAGAGAAAAAAAAGCAGGGTATAAATATAATTATTAAAATAAATAAAAATATTTTAATAACTTCAAAAGTTTAGTAATTGGAGATCAATTTTAATTATATAATATAGATATTATTTAGTGATTCATATCAAGACTTAGCAACTAATTTTTTGATTATTTCTTTGCTCATTTACGCCCTAATTAGTTGTAATCCTCGTCACATTTTTTGAAGGTATTGTCACATTTGTTTTATTATAATCTAGTTGCTAATATTATTTACCTATTAAAAAAAGACAATTTTCTATTTAAAAAATGACTTCTTAAAAAAGAAGATGAAGGAAAATTAGACAAACTAACTAAATACCAAAAAAAATAAAAAATAAAAATATCTACTTTTGAAATGGTTTACTTCTTGGGGCTATTCTACTATATTAATTTAATTTAAATTAAAATTAATTATATGAATTGCATCATATAAAAATTGTTATATTAAATTAACGATATTCTAAATTTTAAAAAACTCAAACAATAAAATTAACTTTTTGTCACATTGACATAATTTTTAAAATAAAAAAAATTTACTTTACATTATATATATTTTTTAAAATAAAATTAATTTATTTTAAATCTATTATAAATTTTAGAAGGCAAATATCACATTGAAAGTTATTTTTAACGTCCTAATTTAAAATAATTTAATAAACAAATAGTTAAAAATCAAACTGACCTGGCAGCATAGTGGGAAATTTATTTAGGTGTCTGCTTTTATTCTTTTAAGATCATATCTCGAGATACGATAAATTTAATTTACTGATAAAATATTTGTATTAGTTGTCATCTGTATAAAATATCTATGAAAAAAAATAAAGATAAATTTAAATAATAATGTAATAAAATTTAATTTTTATTTAACTTTACCGGATCAAAATTATTCTATTTAAGATGTATGTATCTAAGGGGGCGTTTGATTCGATGTTATTTTAGTGTTATGTTATGTAATCTAGATGTCATGACATCTAGATGTCATCTTTTGACTAATAATTTTATAATCTAATAGAAGATTTTTGGTAGATGTCATTAAACCAAACAATTACTTTCTCTAGATAACATAAGATAACATCAAGATAACATTGAACCAAACGCCCCCTAAATTAAATTACTTTCATTTATTTGAAATTCCTTCGCATGTAATTCAACATTTTTTGTGTAGTTTTTTGTAGCTCAGCAAAAAGAAAACTTGCCTGAAATCAAAAATTATAAATTTTAATTGAGATAAAAAAAAAATTATAATATTTAGGAGAAAAAAAAAACATTTATCTCAAGCTACATGCTCGGAAGGGTATTTGAAAACTGTTTTTAACTTTTAAAATTTTTAATTTAAAGTCTTTAATATGCTATTTTGTATATCTATTAGGTCCTAAATATGCTTATCGTCTTTTATCTGGTTCTTTTGAATAAAATTTATCAATTTTAATGAAAAAAATATAATATATTTTTAAATAAGACAAAAAAACTCTCAGCATGGCCATTCCATACTGCATGTGGCAGCCCTGAAGTCGGCCAGCCATGCATAACCACGGTGTTGAACTGGTTGACTTAGGTTCTAAGATAATACAATTATATCTGTCTTGATCCATGATTTGATATTAATTAAATAAAATTATATTATATTAAGGCTAAAATAATTTAAATAGGTATTATTTTCTCATTTTAATGCAATAAATCATTAGTTATGAATTTAGGATAAAGTGGGGTTGTGCGAAATAGGACGGGTACGGTGTGTTAAAACTCAGAAAGGAAGTAGGATGGAGAAGAAATTAATAACCGTTAAAAAAATTATATAACGGATATGAGTTTTGTACAACTCGACTCAAACCTATATTGTAACCATTCCTATTTTTTACCACCAGACATCAGTAATCTCCAAATGATTATTCTCTTGTCGGTATTAAATTACCTGCCAATTGAAAATATTTTTTGCGAATGAAAGATATTAGTAATATATTAGTTTGAGACTTAAGCAACTAACTTTTTTGATTGTTTCATTGCTCATCGAAGCCCTAATCAGTTTTAATATTTGTTACATTTGATTTATTCAAATCTAGATGCGGATATTATTTACATATTAAAATAATACAATTTGATATTAAAAAAAATCACTTTTTCAAAAATAAAAAAGAAAAATTAGGCGGACTAATTACGAAAGTAGAAGTGAATATTAAACTTCGAATATCTATATAACCAGTTGATCACAACAAAAATTAAAATATTTACTCTTATAACTGTTTACCACTTTGGGGTTAAATGTATGAATTGCATCAAGTAAAAAATTTTAATATATTAAATTCTAAAATTCTCAAACAATAAAATGGACTTATCGCACATTAAAACGTTTTTTATAATAAAAAAATTTAATTTATTCTACATCTTACTTATATATATATATATGAAATAAAATTAATTTATTTCAAATTAACTATAAAGGTCAAAATAAAAAAAATTCATTATAAATTATTTTTAATTCAATTTAAATAATTTATTAAATAAATATTTTTTAAAAATAAACTTTGAAAATCTCCACAAATAGTTGATCAAAATAAAAATTAAAATATCTACTTTTGAAATGGTTTGCCATTTGTGGTATTTTTCTAGATTAATTTAATTTAAATTAAAATTAATTATATAAATTATGTCATATAAAAAATTTAATATTAAATTAATAATATTCTAAATTCTAAAAAACTCAAACAATAAAATTAATTTTATGTCACGTTGACATAATTTTTAAAATAAAAAAAATTAAATTTATTTTATATTTTACATATATCTCCAAATAAATTTATTTTATTTCAATTTTATTATAAATTTTAAAATAAAAATATGTAATTTTAACCTAATTTAAAATAGTTTAATAAGCAAATAATTGAAAATAGAACTGGCAACATAGTGGGAAATTTTTTTAGGTGTTTATTTTTTGTTCTTTCAAGACCATGTCTTCGAATACGATAGATTTAATTTGCTGGCAAAATATTTGTATTAATTGTTATTTATATAAAATATTTATTAAAAAAATAAAAATAAATTTAAATAATGATGTAATAAAATTTGATTTATATTTAATTTTATCAGATCTAAATTATTCTATTTAAGATGTATGGATCTAAATTAAATTACTTTCATTTATTTGAATTTTCTTTGCATATTAATGTCTATTTAATCAGTAATATTGTGTTAAAAGTTGAGCTGTATTAAACGTTATCAGAAATGTTTTTTTTATTTTTATTTTAGATGACAGCAACCTGTGATTTTTTTAAGATCCGTATCAGTTTCACCGGCTTCGATAGTTTTTGATAATTTTAAATTTTTGTTAAATTCACTGAAATTGTCAAAACTATCGAGTTTTGGCCGAAATCAAAACTCAGTAATTTTTTCGAATTGATTTTTGTGGAAACTGCTCCGAAACGCTGGAAACTCGACGATTCCTGCCGAATTTTAAAGACTTGGTTATATCACTGACGTAATTCCTTGTTGGAAAGCAATTTAAGTTAAAGTTGAGCAAAATATTATAAATTTGAAATTCGCTTAAAATTTGTTCATGTTTGATTTAAATTTAATTTTATTTTTTTATGACTTAACTTAAAATTAATTTATTTAAAATAAAATTAATTTAATTTATAATTGATTCGATATTTATATAATAACATGTATGTAGATTTTTTTGATGAATGTTAATATATTTTAGATAAATAGATATATTATGTACGGTACATATTGAATAGCTCTGAGATACATATTAAAGAAATTTATAAATAAACACGCATATAATATATGTATATATAAAGACTTTGTTAATATATTTTAGATAAATAAACACGCATATAAGCATGTTAAGGCTATTCATGAAGAACTGAAGCCATTCTCCTGTCACATATCTGGATGCAGACTGAAGTTCACTTACAAGCATGTGAGGGATAACCATGAAAGGACTCATATTTATGAGCATGCAGGTATCATCTTAAGAAAACAGTGAAAGGACTCATGCTTAATAATTTATGTATAATTTAAAATCTTGGTTATTGTTGACGTAGGATGTGGGGGTCCCAGGAAACACCAAAGAAAAAGAGAGTTCCGGGAGACGGTGGCGCACAAAGAGGTGAGCTTGTTAATGAAAGCTTAAGGAGGAGACTAGTTCAGAGCAGCCAGAGAAGCACACAGAGATTTAAAGTGGTTCAAAGAAAAAATCTCTTACGTCCACCGGTCGATCAGCAAAGATATTCACTAATAGGAAAAAAGGTGACCCTGAAGGCTTGTACAATGCTTTCTTAGAAAAAAGAAGTAGAAGAAGAAAGGGGAGCTCCTCAGTTGGAGCTCTGATACAGTGAGAATTGTCCTAGAGAGAGAGTTCTCTATTGCTCTTGGTTCCCAGTTTTCTTTTCTTTTGGAGAACTGTTCAGCGGTATTTATAGACGTTTGGAGTGTGTAGCTTCACCAAGGTTTTCCGGTGAAATAGGTGATGGGTAAGCTCTGGAGCCCCCGCCGTTCCCCTGTCACCCGAGAGACCTGAAATTGTGAAAGAAAGATGATAGCATTTAATACTAGTACTTTTTCTGGAGATTCGTGACTGCTGGGGCATACGGATTCTTGGTCTGCGGATCTTGGGGACAGACGCCTTGTACGGGGAACGGCATGGTAGGTGGGGCTGATTGTGACAGGCGAACTTTGTAACCTCGTGCCCGATGCTAAAGGGAAGATCTTGGAATATCGTGAACGAGGCTAGCCTGAACCCTCGTGGCCGGGGTTTGACTTGGTCAAAAGTCCTGCAAAACCTAGAGCTGAGTCAGCAAATCAATCAGTCAAGTGGAGGCCAGCCAGGCGCCACGCGTACGGTCTGGATACAGCGCAGGAACCACGTGTTAACAGTTATAAATGCTACTGTGATTCCATTCTAGATGCATTTTAAAGGCATTTGGTTTGATGCTATCTAGATGTTCGTGTTATGTAGATATTTATTTATTTATTTATTTTTGAAACAATCTAGTTGTCCATGAACTACAACAACAGCAACTAATGGAGTGCATTGGAAACAAAATATTCATATAACCGACCCTATCTAGTTGGATAAAAGCTTGGTTGTTGTAATCTAGATGTTCATGCTTTTATATAACAATATTAAACCAAACAATCAATAATCTAGATATATGTCATATTTAAGTTGTTTCTTTGGTTTAATATCATTATATTAAAAGATGAGAATAAAAAAATAATTCAACCTCTCCTCTTTCTATTATAGAATATCTTGATGTCATTTTAGGGTAATAATTTTTTTTATTTTTATAATATTATCTAGGCATATTATCAAACCAAATAATTAATTTTTTAAAATAACATAAGTATATGACATCACAATATCATTTCGACTTTAATACCAGGGAAAAGAGAACTTAAAATAGAACGTGGTCCATTTACAATCCATAATAAACATCACTTGCATTTGCCCAATGTTTGTGTTTTCTCTTTGAACTGTTCACCATTTAGCTTGTTTACTTGAAAATGTTGATTTTAATAAAGTTAAAATCAAATTTGAATAATAATATATTTTTTTATTGAAAATTATGTATGATGTAAAGAAAAGTTATTATGTTGAGTTGTGTGAGCGATGTGATATAAATTAGTTATAATTTTAATATGTGTGTAAGATGTGAAACAAAGATAATTTTTATTTTAAAATATATGTATGATGTGAATTATAATTAAATTTTAATATTAAATTTAACATGTAATGTGATATATTAAGTTAATTTGACCTAGCTAAACAAACTCATCATATATTTCTACATTTCTATTTGTCACAGTTTTGATTCTAAACACAACCTGAAGAAGAATTTCATTCTTTGATTATGCTGACATTTATGTGAGCCAGTATCTTCATTAGCGAATTATTTTTCTGTGAATTTAGTCATAAATATGACTCTGATATTATTCATCTTCATAATATGAAAAGTGAACTCCTTCTTGTTATAGTATTTGGTTTTTAATTGAGAATTTAGTAAAAGGATTTGTACCATTTACTCATCTTATATATTTCATTTTTTTGTTAAATAGTCATTATTAAAATTTTTAAATAATAATAATAATAATAAACCAAGCCTTTATCCTATTAGGTAGGATCAGCTACATGAATCATTTATTTTTATTACACTGTAGCAAATTAATATTTTAGAAAAAATCTAAATAGTATTACTATCTTATATACGTTCTAATAATTATGTTGTAATACCTTTTTGAGTAGTCTTATGACCTAATTCCTAATTAGCCATCTGTTAGTTTTTTAGCAATCACCGTTGGTAGATTCAACTTTTTTTTTTGTCAATTATTATTATTTACTATTGTTTTGATGCTAATACTATTAGCTTTTACATTATTTTTTTGTAAAAAGTAGATCTTTGTATTTTTTTACCTTACATCTTCAGCATTCAACTCGCCTAAACTCTTTCTTTTTAATCTGAAGTTCGGAAAGAGCTTTCGTTCCTTGTTCATTGATTTATTCTTTTGTTAAAGGGAGACTTTCTGAAAGCCGATTCTCAGAGATCTCAGCAGAAAGGTGGGAGAAAACGGCGGAAAATCAACATCGAGACGTTGACAAGGAAGAGAACTGTGCCTCTTGACAAATCTTCCATATTGGACAGTGGAAGTGATTACTTGAGATGGTTACTCTCCGGTGATGATCAGTGATAGGTGATCATCCACTCAATCTCGTGTATTCTAATTTTGGTTTTTATTTTGCTTGTCTGGAATATGAATCAACTGCCGCCTGCCCCATTTGTGGCCAATTTTTTTTTAATAGAATTAATATGAAAAATATTTTGAAAAAAGTTTGATTGGATTATAAGGGACTTATTTTTCATGTATATTATATGTTATATAACAAGGATAATTTCATGTGAGCGCACTTTAAGTTGTCTCTTGTAAGTTTACAAAAATAAAAATATCATTTGAATTTTTCTCGTTCAAGATTTTTTTTTGGTGTTCATTTTTTTTTTTATGAATTTGTTATGTATAAAGTATGTTTAAAACTGCATATTTCAGTTTTGATAATTATTATAGCAAGGTATGGAGAAAAAATGTTTGACATTATATTATTAATTAAAGTATGTTTCTAAATTCTAATGTTTAAATATATTTCAAAATTTTAAAACAATTACAAATATTTTCAGTCATATTAAACTATGAGAAAAAATATTTAAATATCTATCAAAAAAAAAAAAATATTGTAGAGAGACATTATCGGGTGTTGAAGAGAATATTTGTTATATATTTTTTCTCCATTAAATATTTGTTATATATTTAATTGTTTATTTTTAAAAAATTAAAACTGCATATTTCAGTTTTGATAATTATTATAGCATGGAGAAAAAATATTTGACATTATATTATTAATTAAAGTATGTTTCTAAATTCTAATGTTTAAATATATTTTAAAAATTTTTAAATAGCAAATTAATATTCAAATTTAATGGTATATATTAAAAAAAAAATTGTATGAAAAAGTCTTTGAGCGGCAGAAATTAAGACGAGATGCTTATCATTTTCTATGCTTTCGTGTAATCAAGGGTTTATGCCTTGTTTAGTTGTAGGAATCATTTTGGGTAGGAGAATATTTTATTTCATATATTTTATGAGAAAAAATTTATTTTAAGGATTAACTATTGAAAGTTTTTAATAGTTAATCTTTAATTAAATTTTAATTTATAATTTTAAAATTTATTAAAAAATTATTGTAAGATTTTTGTAATAATAAATTTTTTTAAAATTATAATTATTATATAAAATATTTAAAATAATATTTTTTTGACAGCATTTAAAAAATATTTTATTATCATATTTTTAAAATTTCAAATTTATTTTCCCCCCCTTAGGAGTAAGCACACTCTCTCTTGTGTGCTCACACAGGCGAGATTAAGGAAATGAGGGGGGTTAGGAGCCATCGCCCCCTCCACATATGCACACACACTCTCTCAATCACTCTTAAGGAAAATTGTGTGCTTGAGCACACAAGTTTGCCCCCCTGGCACTTGCATGAGTGAGAGAGAACGAGTGAGAGAGAGAGAACGAGTGGAGGGGGGTAGAGATGGTAATTTATATTCGTATCAGATTAATTCTTCTCGATTGACTCCTAATGAGGTTGATATGAGTTCTCAAATCATATTCATGATCCGCCCTGTCCCGTACCCAAACTGGACCAAATCATGCGAATCACGCATGCCTTGAGCAACAGATCTGATCAAGAACCAAAAAAAAACACGAACACCTCAGAGGTCACATAATCTTCTTCATAGATATGCGTGATAGTATACTTTAAACTCAAAATTAGGTTGTAATTTACCCATCTTTAAATTAAAATATCTTTAGCCCCGGCTTTTAAAAATCTAATAAACAAACAATCGAAAATCAAATTTAGCTGGCAACATAAATTTGATGGTGAAATGAATTTAAGTGCTTATTAATTATATTGGCATCCACAACAAACAAAAAAAAAAATTGGCATTTATATAAAGCCTCTATTAAAAAAAATAAAGATAAATTTAAACAATGATGTAGAAGACTTTATTTGCATTTAACTTTATCATATCTAAATTATTCTTTTAAAGAGATTTGGCATCCAGATCTAATCAATAATATTGTTTTAAAAGTTGACATTATTATACTTTGTCACATTAATCAACAATATTAGGTTAATAATTGGGGTAAATTGCAAATTACTTCCAATTTTTTAAATTTTTTAACTTAGATTTTTGAGGTGTGGTTGGGCGTTGCTGTAAGCTCTCTAATCGTTTTATCTATCTATTTTGAATGAAAATTGTCAATTTTAATTAAAAAATTATAATAAATTTTTAAATTAGATGAAAAAGCCCTCAACGTGGCTGTTTCCTTGTATGGAACTTATTTAGTTTTTAAATAGACTCGAAATCGATTTGAAAATTTTAAATCAAATCATGATGAGCTAGGGGCTTTAGCTTGCAGTTCATTTTGAATTCGTGCTAGCTTACTCAAAACATCATTTGATTTAATACAAAACTATATGTATAATATAAATATTTTTAATATAATCTATATATATATATATATAAATACTTTTTTTTATATAACTTAATTAGTGATTTACTGGCATAGTAGAACAAGTTTAAGGACTATTTATTTTTCTAAGATATATAGATCAAATCCTCTTAGCTCAAATTACGCTCTTATTTTAATTTCGGACCGATTTCGGGCTGACTGGAACTTGAAATTTTCGATTTAGCCGGCAAAATTCAGATGCATGCAATTTACCATAAAAAACTTTATTTCTGTTCTCTGAATTTTCTAGCTTTTTTTTTGTCATTCCTAATTACTACCGCCAGCCATTAGAGATTTTGAAATGATTTTTTTAGGACACAGTATAATTTTTTACGGTACTTTTATTAAGGCGATTGGACAATTCAATTGACTTAATAAAATAATCATATCGCTTTTATGGCAGCTTGCTTTTAGAAAATAACTTTATAAGGCGATTGAACCAGTCAACTACCATGCAACTATTATACTACTATCAACGACAGTTTTATGTTGAGAACCGCTTTCTATTAAAGTAATCTATTATGGAGGTTAAATATATAATCGCCGTAAAATGCCTGTCAGCTACTATGATGCTTAAATATGCGGCAGTTATTTTACATATTTTAAGGCAATTTTCAACCGCTATAAAAAAGTTATCCCGTATTAGTGCAAGCAAATATATAACTAATTTTAGTTATACCTTCAATTTTGATGTTTGATATAAGGAGTGATATTTTTAACATATTATATTTAATTTATTATTATTATTTTTTTAATAAAATGGATAAAAGATATTAGAGGTCATTTTGACAAATTATTATTCCAAATTAGAGAATCATATGTTTAAAATACTTAAAATTTACACTGATGGGATATGCGGTTTCAATTTTAAGTAAAATACTTAAAATTTACACACATAGGATATGCGGCTTCAATTTTAAGTAAAATACTGAAATCAAAAATTTTAAATTCAAATTCACACTACTATAAATTTTAATTGAGATCAGAAAAATTGTGATATTTAGAAGCAAAATAATTAAAAGAAATATAACATTTATCTCAGGCTACATACTTGCGTGCGTTAATAATTGTGGTAAATTAATTTCTATAAAAAAATTAAATTGCCTCTCAGCTTGGGGGTATTTAAAAACTGTTCTCAACTTTTAAAATTTTTAATTTAAATCTCTAATGTGCTATTTGGCGTAACTACTAGGTCCTAAATATGCTTCTCGTCTTTTATCTGATCCTTTTGATCAAAATTATAAGTTTTAATAGAAAAAATATAATAAATTTTTAAATAAGTCAGCATGGCCGTTCCATACTACATGTGGCAGCCCTGAAGTCGGCCAGCCATGGATGACGACGGTGCTGAACTGGATGAGTTAGGTTCTAGTATAATACAATTATTCTCTCGAACGCATAATTTTGTATTAATTAAATAAAATTATATAATATTAAGCCTAAAATGACTTAAATAAGTATTGCTTTCTCATTTTAGTTTAATATATAAATCATTAATTACGAATTTAAGGTAAAGTCGGGTTGTGAAAAATAGGATGGGTACGGGGTGTTAAAACCCAAAAAGAAAGTAGAATAGGGAAGAAATTAATAACGGTTAAAAAAATTATATGGTGGATATGAGTTTTGTACAAACTTGACTCAAACCAATCTCGTAATCATTCCTATTTATTACCACCAGGCACCAGTAATCTTCAAATAATTGTTCTCTTTCGTCGGTATTAAATCACCTTCCAGTTGAAAGTATTTTTTTGCGAATGACAAATATTAATTGTATATTAGTTTGAGACTTAAGCAACTAACTTTTTTGATCGTTTCTTTGCTCATCGAAGGCCTAATCAGTTTTAATATTTGTTACATTTGATTTATTGCAATCTAGATGCGAGTATTATTTACATATTAAAATAAAATAATTTGCTATTAAAAAAAAATCACGTTTACAAAAATAAAAAAGAAAAATTAGCCAGACTAATTACAAAAGTAGAAGCGAATATTAAATTTTGAATATCTACAAAACCAGTTGATCACAACAAAAATTAAAATATTTACTC
>JAEMOT010001272.1:3607-16061 GCA_019297695.1 Apostasia ramifera
GAGAAGATTTAGTCCGAAGCAACCAGAAAAGCACACAGAGATTTAAGGTGGTTCAGGGAGGAAATCCCCTACGTCCACCGGTCGGTCAGCGAAGAAGTTTCACTAATGGGAAAAAGGCCTAGCCCTGAAGGCTATACAATGCTTTGAGAAGAGTTGAAGAAGAAAAAGAAGAAGAAGAAGAAAGGAGCTCCTCAGTTGGGGTCCTGATACAATCGAAAAATTCTCTTTTCTGAGAGTTTTGTTTGTCTGTATGTATATCCTCTTTTCTCCTCTTGTCTTGTCCTCTTTTCTGGAGGACTGTTCAGTGGTTTTTATAGCCGTTGACGTGCATAGCTCCACCCTGGTTTCCCGGAGGAAAGGTAATGGATGAGCTCTGAGCGCCGCTTGTCTGTCACCGGAGAGGTCCGCAGCTGTACGAGGAGGATGATGGCTTTAAATGCTGGTACCTCCGTTTGGAAGGAGCGCCCGTACGGAGAGCGGCGGGGTTAGGTGAAGTTGATTGTGACGGGCGTTACCTCGTACCCTCGTGCCCGAGGTTACGAAGTTTAATCCTGGGTCGTCGTGGACGATTGTAGGTTGAACCCTCGTGCCCGATGTTTGACCTGGGTCAAGAGTCCTGCAAAACCTGAAGCTGAGTCAGTCAATAACCAATCAAGTACAGGCCTGTCAGGCGCCACGTGTTCGGCCAGGATGCAGCGCAGGAACCATGTGTTAACAAATATAGAACAATAATAGGTTGCATTACAATATATTTTTGATAGTAGGATTCGATGATCAAAGATCTTTTTTTGGAACAAGAAGCAAACCATAGTTTCACATGATAGCTATATATGACAAGAATTAAACATTATACTATTCCTTATTGCAAGATCACGAGAAAGAAATTAATCTAGGAGGCTCTATCTTCCTAGATTTTAGCATATCCTCTATAGTAAGAGCACATTTGGCTAATAGATGAGCTAATTAGCATCACATTGCCCTTCCTCTTAATATATATGTGAAATGAAATTGTTTTGAAATAGCTTTAATTGCTTTCTTATAACTTTTTGTATTACAAATGTTGATGATCTAAAGTAAGAATAATCTTACGTGAAAACTCCAATAACTCTTCAGAGTCCCTCAAACTAATTAAATCTTATTTCAGCTAGTTAATAGGCTACGCTAGATTGTGGTAATCTCAGTTATTCAATCTTTTATTTAAAATTTGTATAGTTAGAAATATATATATATATATATATATATATATTTTTCTCAAGTTTGCTCCCCTAATTGAAGTTAATTCGTACTCAAAAATCCAAATGTTTTTCTAGAAAGATATTTGGCTTTTTTTGGCTATTTTTTAATGATTCTATATGAGTTGATAATAAAAAATTATATTAACGTTGCAACATTTGGAGATCTAATACATCATGTACTCCTATATATTTCACTTTAAATTATTTAACGAGCCTAGGTTCAATATATATGTCGAACGGAATCACTATTAAATCATATAAATAATTATTTAGAAGTTGAATTTAATTTACTGTCAATTTGATTTAATCATCAATGTTACACTTTCAAAATAAGATGACCATATGATTTCATCCAATATCAATGACAAGGTTTGAATCTTAATCATTATATGATCCAAATATTCTATCTATATGTATACTTAAGAGTTTATTAGTTTTAGGCTTCCTTTGGTTAGTGACTAAAAGTCATGCATGACTTAAAAATAAAGAATAATTACGTACATATTATACAATTTAATTTTATTTATGCCTTACGTACTCATTCATTCTTAGTTAATTATGTTATGCACACTTAAAACATTATAAAATCTTACATATACACATTTGAGTTAAAACTTAATCAAAATTTATTTTAAAAAAAAAATTTCTATTAGTAAATCATTAAAATTATATTTTAACTCTTAATGGTACATATTTTTTCTCTTCCTCAATACCACACTAAAGCGTTGATTTGTACTAAAATCAATTTACGTCGCGGATGTCTCCTTCCTTTGCCACTACCTAAACATTAAGGTTTTAGGATTTCACTCAAAATATATTTAATTAACCTTAAAATAATATGATAAACGGCCCAGATTTTTTGTAATCTAACTATAATTAGGTTATTAAAAAATTATGATTACTCATTATAATAGAAATGAGTTAAAATGTGTGTATGTAGGATTTTATAATATTTTGAGTGTGCATAGCATAGTTAACTAAGAATGGATGGGTAAAGCATAAATAAAACTAAATTGTGTGGCATACAGGTAATTATTCCTAAAAATAAATATCCATAGCAATTTTAGGCTTTTAATGAGTTATGAGCCAAACAAAACCTTAATTAATTATAATCCTGTTGCATTCTTTTTTTTTTAATAGTGATCTATTGAATTCTTAAACCTTAATTTTTTTCACAACATAAATTTATTGGAAATGTCAGATCATCTACTCAATATAAACTTCTAAAATGTCAAACTTAATTATTCAAACTTAAAAACCTTATCTTGTATATATCTCATATTATAATTTGATTTTTAATAAGTCTAGTCTTTTGGGTAATACTTGAACACGTCAAAAACCTTTACTTTATGATCAATATTTTTTTTAAAAAAATTTTTATGATTAAACTATTTCTATTAAAAAAAAAAAAAAGCTTGAAACTATGTTGCCTTGTAGTGGGATCACCCAATGAGAAGTCATAATTGAGCTAATCAAATAGACTTTTTTGAAGTTAGAGATAATATTAAATAAATTTATAATTTTCACAAACTTATAATTGGCTCCCTGTGCTTCACTTGAATTACAAATTGGTCCTTACAGTCAAATTAAATACTTTAAATTAATTAGTCCTTTTAAGATGGTTTTTGCTACATTTTCAGGTTGAGAAGATGAAAGTTCGATTTTTAAATGCTGTTTGTAATTTAACGATTACTAAAATGCTCGGTTCCGATTTCGCTTTTATTTTTCCTCTTCTTTGCTAGAAGTTGAGGGTTCCTCGATGAAATCCGACTTTGCATTGGCACTTTGAAGCATGCAATCGATCGCCCACTTCGACTACACTAGCAAATACAATCTTTCATTTTATGGGGATTTAATTCAATATTATCATGATGTTAGGTCAAATTATACATATAGAAAAACTGATTATTTAATTAATTTAATGATATATATACATAATTTTATAAAAATAATATTAATTAGATGTTATAATATCTAAATAATATAATATAATATTAAAATAATACTGAATTAAATGTTGTCTTAGATTAGGGTTAGATTTTGATTTAGGTCATGCGTATAGATGGAGAATTATCTAGATATTTTGATTTAGGATTTAAATTTGATAATTAACACTTTCATTTTAATAAATTACTCTTATTAATTTCACTGTGATATCATGAGCAACATGGGTTGCAGATCTCACTCTAGTAGAGAGTGAATTCCTCAAGCAGTGTGCAGTCAAAATATTAGAGTCCGATGTTCTGTCGATATCTAGCTCGAATCTAGCTCAACGCAAATTTATTGAGACGAGCCACAAGCTAAAGTTAGATCGGATTGACTTAGCTCGATCTTTATTTTTTAAAATTATAAATAATATATTTAATCATTTATTGTAATTATTTTATTATTTATATATAAATTTATGTTAGTTGTTAGTAATCTAGGATATCCTTTTAACTAATCCTATGGTTATAATTAATTCAAATTTATATTTTAGTTAAGGTAATTTTTTAAATAAAATTTCAATTTTTGAAGCTCGAGATTGAAATGAGCCAATTCGAACTAGAATCGAATTGAAACAAGCTGAGTTTAAATCGTGCTTGGCTCAGCTCAAACTCAAATTGTTCTCACCCACTACTCAAAAAGTAGTATTTAAATTCCAAAGGTAAAAAATTTATTGTAATATGATCCATTTATCCCCTACAAATTACATTTCATTTAAATTATATATGTAAAATGTTAAAATATTGGGGAATCAAATGGTAGTAAAGTACCAAATTTAGGGACCAATGCTATGACATAAAATTTGTGGATTAAGGTATAAAAATCTTAAGACTTCAAAAAGACTTGAATACTATAATTTAAATTTTTGGGACCAATATATGCAAAAGTCCTTGGATCTCTCGGACCTAAATGCAATTTAACTTTTCCATTATTATATTGCAAACAATGTAAATATTGCAGGCCTGAGGAGAGAATCAAGATGAATCATTCAAACGGGAATCATATACCTCATCAATATGAATATAAAAAAAGCATTGAATTGATTAATGTACCAGTTTGGGGTCCACAATTCAAATCGAAGACTCAATTGAAAATCTAACAAATTAC
Source organism: Apostasia ramifera (assembly GCA_019297695.1). Lineage (NCBI taxonomy): Eukaryota > Viridiplantae > Streptophyta > Magnoliopsida > Asparagales > Orchidaceae > Apostasia > Apostasia ramifera. Next base: position 7,936 of record JAEMOT010001272.1, read on the forward strand.
CTATTGTTAGGACCTTCTCTAACAGTTCCTTGCTGAACAGCAGCTCAACAGCAGTCACTCGTCGAACAGCAGCTCAAAGAGATATTACAAGATTGTACCCTCTGTACTACTGTGTCAACTCAGTATTTAAAACAGCATGGAAGCTCACTCCTTAATCGTCTTTTATAAGAGTAGGTATCAGATGTGACAGACTAAACCTACTATGTCCCCTCCTCTCCAAGCTATAAATAAGGAGGAGATTGCTCTCTCTGGACCCCTTCTTTCCTCTCTCTCTCTCTCTCTCGGGCTGAGCTGCCCCTCTCTCTCTATCCCTTTTGTACTCATTCGGTCTCCATTTAGAGATCAAGCTTTGTAAGAGGAGATTTGATTAGTGAATTCAAATCGCCTGGACGACATCGTGGTTTTTCCCCCGGATATTCGGATTTCCACGTAAAAATTGCCGACTCATTTTCTCATAGATTAATTTGGTTGATTTAGAAATCAAAAAAACTTCGATGTGCATTAGCTCAAACCAGAATAACATATTTGCCATTTAAGGAGCGTTTAGTTCAATGTTATCTTGATGTTATGTTATGTTATGTAGAGAAAGTAATTGTTTGGTTTAATGATATTTATAAATAATCTTCAATTAGATTATAAGATTATTAGTCAAAAGATGACATCTAGATGTTATGACATCTAAATTACATAACATAACACTAAGATAACAACGAACTAAATGCTCCTTTAATCTATTGCTTGGGTAGAGCATCACAATTCACAAGTAGGGATAAATGGGCAATACTCAAGCATATGGGTAAATTGCATTTAGGCTCTTGAGGTTTAAAAGGAGATTGTAAATTTAAAATTTTATAAGAGTGTTCCTTCATATAAGATTTTGCACTGATTTTCAGTCCCAATCATTGCAGCTTCATTACAATTTGATTAAATTTATTACTTTTGACTCTTTCGCTACTCTCCTTTGCAACTCTGTTTCTTCTATAAAATGAATTTTAAAATTCACAAATAAAAAATAAATATATTTCATATTTTGAGTAGTTGCTATGATTCTTCACCAAGATAGTTACAAAAACAGAAATCAGAGACATATTGAAGGCAACTAGAATCGTGATGGGATGGTCGAATGCTGTAGATGGTATCTGGATTGAGAGTGATTCTACTATGATCATCGACATCTTATAGACAACTGGAGGAGCTTCTACTAGTCACTACTTTACTAATAGCTTTGTCATTTTAAGTGCTTGTAAGATGTATAAAGTTACACATATATACAGATCTGCTAATAAATCGGTTAATTTTTTTGCTAATTTTGTTATAGGTCATAATGAATGTGAAAAAGGGGAATGCCCATTCTTCGTGATTTTTGCTTAATCCTCCCCTAGGTTCAAGAATTAAGATGTATTCAGTTTTTATTTTCTCATTTTGAATTATACATAAATTACAATTTTCAATAAAATGTACACCCAAAAATCTATCTTTATGATGAATTAAAGTCAAGAGCTATTGATTCAATATTATCTAAATATTCATATATTTTAAATATCAATATTATCTAGATATTTATATTATTATTAAATTATTTATTTAATTCAATGTAATTAAATTAAAAAATGATAATAAGAAATTAATTTAATCTCATATCTCTTCATTACATTACACTCAAAATAATATCTAAATGTCAATTAGCTTTGAGTATCTCCTAGAATAACAATTAAATATCAACCGAATTTGATTGTCACCTAGATGTAAGTTTAGGATGGCAATTTTGTAATTTTATAAACGTATAATCAATTCAAAAAATACATTTATTCAAATAATATATTATAACATCACACGACCATTGATTTAGATGTTTTTTTATTAAAATCAAAATGAACAAATTTGACATGCCTTACGATATATTTAGGTTTTACATAAAGAGGAATAGGCTATATCCAATCATGTATATTCAACAAATTATTGCAATCTTATAATATTTGATTTATTTATGATTTATGCCTGTATTTCACCTTTATTCATTTACTTTGCATTTTATTAATATATTTCATACTTTCTCTTTATCTCTCTCTCTCTCTATATATATATATAATTATTTTAAGATATTTAATTTCTTGTTTTTTAACCTCATTTAATTGTATTTTTATTTTATCAGTTTTCTATCTAGATATTATTTTTTCAGTATCTTTTTTATATTGTCGATTGATTGTATTTAATTTTTATTGTAAATTTCTAGTATATTGACTTAATCTAGGAATATATTTTCTACCATAATTTAATATTCTTAAAAAACTTTATAGTTGTTTTACAGTATCAAAAGTATCAGAAATTTTTTTAATTTTGATTATTATATGTTCTTATAATATTATTTTTTCATGATCTATAATTTTTTTTAAATATTTAATTGTCTGTTTGCATAATTCTATGATGCCATGTTTACTTTGCATTTTATTAATTTCATACTTTCTCTTTATCTCTTTATATATATATAATTCCTTAGATATTAACTAAGAGATATTTGGTTCAAAACACAAGATTATTTTTAGAAATCCAGATTGGTAATTTATTTAAAATTAAATTCAATATTTTTTATTCCTTAATAATTCGACTGAAACCGTTGTTTTCAGTTACAACTGAAAGCCATTACACGTACTATATCCATGATATATATATAAAACTCCCCCATAAATCTCACAGCTTCATATATTTAACAGTTCATAAATATATAAAATAACTATGTAAACCGAGGGGTAAGCTCACCGGCGGCAAACCACCGCGTATCCGCCGTTCAACTTCCCGGAGCAGTCCAGCGTGGGCAACGCCTCCGCCGTCGCCGCCTCTGGGTGATACACCGCTGGATCAACTTGCTCGAGCTCGAAGATACACTGCCGACAGTTCGACTGGAGGAGCGAAGAGGTCTCGTAGCGGTCCTCGCCGCCCAGGATCGGCATCGCCACTCCTCGCTTCGCCGAACTCCGGAAATCCGGCCGGTAGGTCTGCCCAAGCACGCCCTCCACCTTCTCCGACAGATTAAAGAACCTGAACTGAACCTGCAGGTGGGCAAAGCAATCGTCCTCCGGGATGCCGTACCGGTGGATCCGGTCGTCCTCGCGGGTCACCGGGACGGCTTCGGCCAAGATCTCGAAGACTCCGGGAAGGGAAACAGTGACGGAGTTGACTCTAGCGGTGCGGTCAACTCGGATGTTAGCGGCTGGCGACGTCCAGGAGGCGAGGTGGCCTTCGGAGAGGGGGATGGGGCGTCCGTCGAAGGAGAGGGCGAGGTGGTCGACTAAGGGGTTCCAGGAGGAAGCAGGGGTGGCGGAGAGTGTGAGGGAGTGGGTGGCGAAGAGGACGGCGAGGGAGTCGATCCAGGTGAAGTCGCGGCGCCGGCCGGCCGGGCGCAGGCCGATGAAGTGGGCGTTGATGTGGAGGGAGGCATCGGATACGAGGGCGAAGTGGCCGCCGGCCTTGCCGTGGAAATAGAACATAACGCCGTCGCCGCCGACAAAGCGGGGGTCGAAGCAGGCCGCGCCGTTGCCTTCGCAGTTGGGCTTCCGATCTGCAAAATATGATTTTTTTTATCACAGATGATTCAAATCAGCGAAAGGCTTCACATTTATACATACTCCTGCATACTGCTTCACATTTAGGGGTGTTGCAGTCAATGAAGCAGGCCTTGGCTTTGGGGTCCGCCGGCTTGAACTCAGGGCACTGCGTCGGGCAGTTGATTGTCTTCCCGAAGCACTTGCTCTTCGGATCGATGCAGGAGGTTGACTCCGGCGGGAACACCTTGCCCTTCACCGCGAAGGGCGGCGGCGGAGCCGGCGAGTTTCCCCTGGAAGGTGCCGGCGGCGGGTTGTCGTAGAGGTCGGCATTGCTGGCCGACACTGCGGCGAGGAGCAGAGCCAGGAGCAGGGCGATGGTTCTCTGGAAGCTCATGGCGCCTCTTTCGATTGTGGGGAAGGGGATCACCGGAAGGTGGCCATTTATAGACGGTTAGCGAGGGAGAAATTAAACGAGATCCGAGGAGCCATTTAATGGGATTGGGGATTGGGGTTTTGGGATCTAGTTAAAAAGATTGAATAGCTTTGATTAGAGAGAAAGACCATGAGAGTATTAATGGAAGCATGTGGGCGTTTTAAGTAATGGATTACAGACCTTAGGAGAACAGATCTAGATTTATTAAAAAAAAATTGAACTGGAATTGATATATAATTATTTTTTGATAGCAAGTGAGATTTTAAGGTTGATTCTATCTGCAATATCAACTAAATTAAAAAGATACTTGTAATGACTCGTAGTTGAAAAGAACGGAGAATAATTATTGAGTGAGTGATAGACCAAGTAAAGAAAATTATTAGTGGAAAAAGAGGCTCCTGACAGATTTGAAGCTGAAAGATGAGTGACGAGAAAAACACAAAAATTAATAGTATAATATCGAAAAGGAAAGAGAATTTTTAAGTTTATAAGTAAATCACGTGATTCTAAGCTAAAAAAATAATTGTTGAGATCGAGAGTTAAAAATTCACCTTAATTTCATTGACTAAATATAATGGAGCCTCAAATTCTGACTTTCCATACCTCAAAAGTGCATCATTTCATCTTTGGTTGCATAGTACAAATTAACTATTTAAAATACATATATATATATATAATATTTTTTTTACAAAGTTATATAATATAATATTACACTTCATAATTGACATCTAAACCAATGAAGACACACGATCCAATGCTTCGAAAAAGGAAGACAGGGCAGTGGATGTAAGATAAATCAAAGTCCTTTTTTTTGATAGATCAAAATCGCTACACCAGATGCACCCAATTGTTCTCTAATACCAAATTCTGATTTCATGATATAAAGATATCACTCAAACTATTATTATTATTATTATTATTATTATTATTATTATTATTATTATTATTATTATTATTATATGCCTTATTTTTTTAGCCTGCCCACCTCCTCAACTTTGCCGTTGATTATAATAACACTTTTGCTCGTTTAGATACACAGTTGCTGCAATGAGCCAAAGTCCATTAGACCACCCTAGGGGACCAAAACACCACCTTCTTCTATAAGAGTGCTACAAGTAATAAGAGGGCCAACTGTATCTTTCATCTTCTCACTAACTCAAATGAGAGAGTGGAAGATGAGAAGGGGGTGAGAGACATCCTCTTCGACTACTTCAACGTGAAGTGGAGACTCCCCTCCCCCCCTCGTTCCTCTCCCTGAAATTGATCTCTCAAGTTATAAAAAAAAGTATTGATCTCCCCTTAGATAGGATTACCCCGAAGAAAGCTCTAAGATTGACGACCTCTATCACAATCAAGAACGTCGCTAGGAAACAACAGAACACCCAATATCAATGGCATAATAGGTTCCTTAGGCAAAAGGTATTGGAAGAACACAAGCGATGACATTGCAAGGGCTATCCTCCACTTCTTTAAGAAGGGAGCAATGCCTTGTCACTAGAAGGGCACGTTGGTTGTTCTCATTCTGAAAATTTAATGGATGAAGAGGCTGAGTTAGTTCAGACCCATCAGCCTATGCGTTACGATTTAGAAAGTGGTTGCTAAAGTGTTGAATAGTTGGATGAAGAATCACTTTCGTCCATTGATTTCACTAGAACAAGGAGCCTTCACCTCAAAACAAAGAACCACATACAATTGCTTGTTAGCCTAATCAAGCATCGACTGACCATCAAGTCGACTACGTGATATATGGCCCCTACCATCTATGTGGAGGACTTTTATGAGCCTGGTCGAGGACACTTGCCCTCCTGACACAAATGCAACTCGCTCGATGGCTATGGCAAACCCCGAAGGTAGACTGGGTCCTTAAAGAGGGTTAAAGGGGTTTCTCATGCTCTTAAGGTCTCAAGTGCTGAGACACCCAAGAGTCCTTATTGATCACTCACTTGATGCCTCAGGATCACTTTTTCCCAACCCAAAGAACTAGGAGCCCATGAGTCCTTATGGCTCGAGTTACCTATCTTCCTCCTGCTGAGTTCCCCACCTCCGATTGGATTAAGGTGAACTTTGACAGGTCGATGAAGGTGAATAGGTAGTGCTCAGAGACAATGATGGCAACCGCTTCTGAGCGGTTGGCATCCAACTCTATACTAGAGCAGCTATAAAGGGTGACACTAGAGGTGCACAGAATTGTGAGAGATTAAGTGGACATTGCAGAGAGTATCTAGATTGAGGGAGATTTGTTCATTATCATCACTAATATTTTACAAGCAACAAGAAGAGCCACTACCAGTAGTAGACTTTTTTTTCTTCTTTTTTTTGCTATTAATCAAGATATACTATAGGAAAGAAAAATGTTCATTTAACATAATTTTTGCACAATTCTTGTAAAGAATCTTGAATTAAAATACATTTAAATTTTTTTTTTTTAAATGATCCATTAAAAATTGAAGAAATCATTATTATTACAGCGATGTAATTGTCAACCTTTGAGCTTCCTCATCCAAGATTGATCATCAAAATTATGTTGTTGAGAGATGGTCACAAAGTGTAGTCAGAAAGTGTGTGGTAAAAAAAATTTACTAATTATTGCAGCTGCAAAATATCACAACTTATTTGATTGTTACAGGCCGCTTGGGAAACTAGTTGTAACAAATCTTTTGTAGATGATAATCGTTGCAAAAAATTGAAAATATTTTGAGAATTAATTTTTGAACTTGTCTACTGCAGATTTGCTGTAGACAACCTGGGCTGGTCAAAGACTTGGGTGATCAAAGGAAATCGATGTTTGTCGAGGATGCCTTTGTGGAATTATAGCGCCATTGTGGCACTCTTTTCTTCGTCATATGTCTTGATCTCATTTAGCGACATCTAGGGTTGTGAATGAGGTAAAGGAATTATAAGAACATTGTTAAATTATAGCATCCTACTGCATAATACAACTTTTTTTTCATAAAAGAAATTGATGAAACAGTTGTACTGCACATGACAACAAAATCATATTGTAATAATACGCATAATTAGTTTTCTGTCAGATTTGTAAGAAAAAGTTACAACTTCAGAAAGCAACAATAAAAAGAAAAATATGTCAAGTAGAACCTAACTTTCCAAATATATTAAAAAAATTCTCATCTGGATGGACCAGATATAACATACAAACTGGTGAAGAAAATTTCATCTCAAAGTCAAGCAAACAAGCAGTAGAGTAATACTCAAATACTCAATGATCAATAACTAGGCACATATTGATATCAGCAGAATTATGAACTCTTAATGCATGGACCTGAAACTTCTACTTTAATGCAAAATTCAGTAAACCATGGCCATTCCTCCTTATGATTTTCTCTACGCGCCTCAATTAAACAATTTATCATCCAAACTTTTGACAGTTCTAGTTCTACCTTGAAGCACATGGCTAGCTGGTTTTCATGCTTGAGTAGAAATCAAACAATATACTGCCATTTTTCTTCCATGCAAATCCTAGCATGGAGTTTCTTTAGCAACAAGCTTATATAACAAGGAAAAACAAAAGGAAAATATACAAGCATTTCATTGCTCCTCTTAACCATTTGTAACCAGCACATTTATCTGAAATGAATGACAAAGATGTTCATTAGCAACATATAATTAATTTCTACAGCCCAGTAAGATTACCTATACATGATGTCAGTATCTGGAAATTTGAAGGAAACACATTCTAGTACATAGAAAGCAATTTCATATAAACTACAAAATATTGGCACATGAACCTTTTGGGCTAAAAGCAACATTAGTGCCAGGCATAACAATAACAAATAGCCCACTGCGAGCTTAAGAAGGTTCAAGAGCATTACCAGTTGAATAATCCTACTTCCAGATACTGATAATACCGTACGCAAAGGATTTCAAATTGCCCCAAAAACTTGATGCTCTTGGTGCTCCCCGTTCAACCAGTTCTTCTTGGCCACTGAAGAAGTAACATCAAAAATCCAAGTAAGTTATTTCATTTAGCTATTTTACCAAGTTAAGGTTTATCCTTGGTTGGTTTACAGTATAGCTCATCACTAACGGCTACCATTCAACGTACCATCAATATATGCGATTATCCCACTTTTTGGTGGGGACAGATCAGCATCGAATTGGATGGCTAGGATGACGTCATGTGCTGAATCAAA
>JAEMOT010001276.1:1961-22347 GCA_019297695.1 Apostasia ramifera
TATATATATATATATATATATATATATTTATGTATATTAACTATTAAATGATATATAATAAGAAAATTAAACTAATTATATATTCTTAAACACATATTCATTATATATCAAAGAAATAAACTGAATGCTAGCTAGCTCATGTACAACTATTAGTATTAGATCACACACTGAGGTAATTTCAGCTAACATTTTCCCTTGATCAATTAGATAATTATTCACTACATATATATATCAAATTAGTAATCCAATAGGATATATGGTCTTATACAATGCTTAGACTACATTTTAAGGTAATTCATTCGTTTACCAACATGTCCTCATATAACTCCTCTTTGATATCGAAATAATTCAATTGAAGGTTAGATAACTTATTAACGCAATTCCTCTAAAATAAGTTCACAAAAAACATAGTATTATACAACTGTTCGGCAATATAACATACAAATTTTGCCGATTACTTGCTCCTATAGATTATTCATTATATATTAAAGTAATTCAATTAAATAAATGCTCCTATACAACAATTAGACGTTACGTTAAGGTCATTCGACTATTCACCTATCATCAAACAGCTGTTCAACTTGTACAAAATGTAGAAAAGTAGGTGAACAATTATAATATTAACATAGTAGGTATATTCACAAGTAAAGATTCATCATAATATATATATATATATATATATATATATATATTTTCTGTAAAAAAATTCTATCTTTTTTGTATTCGTGAATTTATACGAAATGATACCACATAAAATTAATTAATTGTATACAAATGCAAATTCTACGAATGAAATTGTTCAGAAATTTGCAATATCACATTTTCATACTCGTCTACTGCAGCAATATAAGGAATTTTTTTCGACTAATTATTATTATTTTACTAATTTTTCACGTCTAATATATTAATTAAAAAAATTAGAGTACGAATTCGTGCATATATGGGAATTTGAAATCATCCCACTCAGCGTAAAGAATACGGTGGCCAGCCTGAGAATATTTCAAATTTTGATACGTATGATTATTTTTTTAACAAATTAAATGACATAGAGCTAACGTTTTTATGCGTGAGACAGTTCAAATAAATTAATTTGCTGTCATCACAAACGAAAATACCACACTATTATCTTAAACTAGCTTGCAGATCAAAAATATATTACAGAACATATATATATATATATATATTATTTAGATAAGATATTTATTTAATATGAAAATATTCATAGATAATTAATCACATAAAAAATATAAATTAATATTAATTATGAGTAAAAATCATATTTAGATATCAAAATATCTAAAGAATATCCAATTACCATCACATGATATTACCTTAGCTAGGTACTATGTGTTAGAGCATTTAAAACCAGATTATTTCGTTATCTGGTTTATTAATTAATTAAGTTCATATTTAATTAATTAATAAGTAAACAACTGAGGCAGGTAGTTGCGTGATAAAAAAATATTCAACTATATGTTAGGTCAATTAAACTATGAGGATGAAAATCTAGATTCATGCATGAAACATGAAATATTAATAATGCAGTCTATTAAGAATAATTCAGATCATCATCTCCGAATGAATAAATAGTGCACACCTCTTTATTTGACCTATTATTTCTACCATCGATCATATCCCAACTCGAATTTTTTTGTAATACTTAAAGAGATTTGATTAGCACATGAAAATCTCAAATAGTTATATATGTGGAGTGGAAGCATAATTAAAGCACAAACATAAATATATAATTGAGTGATAAGGACATGCGAGTTTATGGTCTTAATTCCAAGTGAAATTTTATTACAAATGCATTAAGTTGAAATATAAAAAACAAATTTTAAAATTAAAATAGAAGTCTAAAGCATGCCACCGAGCCCTAGACAGTTTTATCCTATCCTTAATTTTTTATAAAATCTGAAATCATCAAATAAATGCATGGGTTAGCTGATAGCAGCTAGTAAATAATTACTTTCGAAATAAATATATAACAAAAGAGATTTTAAGGGATGATTTCAAGAGGATCTTGTTATAGTATAAACAGATCGATTCACACAAGAATGTATATAGTGACTTTTTTCTTGAATTATATTAAGAGTGCGAATCATTATTTCAAAAGAGATTAGTAGTCAAACTAAACTTTAACAAAATCAGGGCAAATGATATAGGGAAAACTCCTATATAATTCCGAGGCATCTGAAGTACTCTTAGCTTCCGAAAATTAAAATCCTGTCATACTAGAATATCACAAATTGTCATAAAGGTCATAAAAAACTAGTCAAGCAGATATTTTAAATATCATTTTAAGGAGTAATATAATATTTGCATGAAAAGGTCAGAGACTATAGTTTAATTGAAATTTAATATATATATATATATATATTTATTTATTAGGATAAACTTAAAAATAAACTTTAATTGAAATTTAATATATATATAAAAATTTATTTATTAGGATAAACTTAAAAATAAATAATAAAATGTTAGATACTTAAATGTAATTTCTTATATAAAATTCAACATAATTCATTAAGTCACATGTAAGAATATTTTTAATTTTAGAAATTTCTAATTTGATATAACATTTAGCTTTTTTATACAAAAATCCAGCAATCACATAATGTAACAAATTCCAATTTATAATTATCTATATTAATTTCTTATTTTAATGTAACAACTAGTGGCATGCATTTATTATGAATTCATCTCATTGATATTATTTTAATTAATAATTTAAAGTTTACTAAAATATCTAGTATATTTATGAAATAAACTTTTTGCAACTATCTTAGATTAAACATATCAGATTTAGAACAACTTGTCAGAAGATGATATATATGATGGATAATAAATATTTAAATTTTAAAATAAACTCATTACAAAAGCATAACCACTTACCTTGACTCCTTCTCACAAACGCTTATAAAAATAAAAAGATATTTTTAAAATTAATTTAAATTAAAGAGGGGAGTGGTTATATATAGCCAATAGAGGAGTTAAGAAAATGACAAAATAAATTTATTTGTATGGTTTATGGATATTAGAGGGTTGGTGAGAGTTAAATCGATTTATTGATGTAATTAGGCTGGGGAGTTGATCATATAATTAAAAATTTATAAGTCTAGGGCCCCGTTTATCTCTAAGTTAAAAATTAATCAAGTTTAATTTTAACTTAATATATCACATCACACATAAAATTTAATATTAAAAATTAACTTTATTTCACATCCTACATATATTACTAAAATAATAACTAACTTATATCACATCCCTCACATATCTCAACATAATAACTAACTTTATTTCACATCATTCACAACTTTTAATAAAAAAATATCTCCATTTGAGTTTAATTTTAACCTTGTTAAATTTAACTTTACAAACAAACAGACCAGAGGTTTATAATTTATTTTCTCATTTCGATTAAGACATAAAAGATAGAATAATTGCAATTAAATCACTTATCTTTCTGTTGGTGGAATAAATTATAGTGAAATAAATAAAAATGAAAAATTATAATGAAGAGTTTAGTATATTTATTAATGAAAATTGTAATTAAGAGTATCATTTTTTTAAAAAAAAATTGTAATAAATGATTAATTAAAGAAATAAAAAAAAATTAGTCTAAACTTATTACATTAGAAAAAGATTTTTGGGTTGGGTGTCACACCCACTAGGCCACCATCACATAATAAGGGCCTATTTGATTCTCATACTTTTTTGATTACGATAAAAATTAAAATAATTTATTCATTAAAATTATTAGCGCCTGCTTTAGCCGACGCTAATAAGCATATCAGCGTCGGCTAATAAGTGTATCATTGTCGATTTCAAGCCGACTCTGATTAGAATTATCAAAAATAGCCTAGAATTGGGTTAGAATCACAATGACCAATTCCGACACAAACTTGGCTCTTCTTGTAATAATATTATATACTTTTATTGATTTTTATAATAATATTTTTTTCTCTATTAAATTAAATAAATATTAAAATAAAATATAAGCTTAAAGTTAATTTTTTAATTTACATTTGATGGTATAAATTTTTATTAAATATATATCTTGTATGATTATTATTTTATATTAGATTCAAATTAAGTTTAATAATTCACTACAACATCTTTACTCATCAATGTCGGATTATTAGCGTCGGCAGAATGATAGGTTATTTTTTTATTAAAAGTTGTGAATGATGTGAAATAAAATTAATTATTATATTAAAATATGTGAGAAATATGATATAAAATTAGTATTATATTGGGATATAGGAGGGATATGATATAAGTTAGTTATTATTTTGGTAATATGTATAGAATGTGAAATAAAGTTAATTTTTAGTATTAAATTTTATACGTGATGTGATGTGTCTGTTTAAACCAGGTTAATTTTAAGCTGCCAAACAAATATGGGCTAAAAGATATTTTTATCGTCGGCTTACTATCGGCTCAAAAGCTTGACGTAATTTTTGTTGGATCATATCACTATTGAATCGGATCCCACTAGCAAATTATATAAGCAGAGCAGGTTAGATTTCAAATTAATTAATAATTCAAGTCACAAAATTGTTCTAGAAAGGCTCCTTTGGTAACTTATTAACAATAGTTTTTTGCTTCACATTAGAGTTTTATAATCAACAAAACTTTGATCCTTTCGCAACTTTTTTCATTTTACAAGAGTAAAATAATTATAACAATAAAATTATTCTATTGTTATCAAAATACAATGGCATCATTATATCTTATTTAACAAAAGTAATGCCTCTCATTACTTACATGCCATTTTTTTAATAAGATTATTGCTTAATTCTTGTTACAAACTATTGACTTTTTTTTTTTTGCAAAAGTAAAGACTCCTAATATTGCTCACAAACCATTGGCTTTTTTTATAGAAGTAAAAACTCTAGGCATGAGTATGATTTTTTTTTTCTCCGAGTATGATTATATATAAACATAACAAGAGTAAATTATATATGTTCTTGTGATTCTTAATTCAGTTCATTCAATAATCACCATTTACTGTCATTAATTCAATTCATTAATTGTTTGAAATATTGCTCATAAATTAACAGATCTGAGAACTTTAAGTATGAATTTTCTCTTACTAAATTTTATACTTCAACAATTTCATATCACATAATTTGAACTCAAACATCACATTTCATACTAAAAAAGGCCAACGAAAAAGATAAAATTTTAAAAGAGGGACTAAAAACTATAATATTTTTATAACTGTATGAACCAAAATCATGATTTTTAAAAGTTGGGACTAAGTTGCAATGCCCTCTCGACCTCAGAGGCTCGATTACAATTTACTTTATTGTTTCATAAAATAGTTAAAAAAATAACATGAGTTTTTACCTTTGTAATATAAACATGAAATAATTTTAGCAAAAGTATTTTCTTTTATTAAATAGTTTGAAACATTCAAATGGTAACGTTTTTACAATTTTTTCTTGCATTATGTTGATTACAAGTGGAATACAAGCATTTAGAATATGATTCACTATATAATAAGTTATTTTAACTCGATATAAATATGGCGGTTTAGGGGTTTGGGGATTTGATAATTTTCATGTTCTATAGCTCAAATATGGTACATATTCAATCATAAGATTAATAAATATTGAATACATTAGCTAATAAAATCTTAAAATATAAATTAAAATCATGCGTATTATTTAATAAGTAGGTTAATGTTAGAAGTAGTATGTAACAATTTAGATAGCCTAGTATACATTTATTGTGAAGCATCTCCATCATATCTCACTTTGCAAATAAGCTCAAGGATGAAGTTAGGCTGACCAAAGTTTTATCGTTGCCATCAATAACTCTATTTTAAATATTATAATGATAAAATGTACAACAAGAAAATCATCTTCTCCGAGTTATTACTGACATTGTTATCTGTGGTTGGGATGGAGTGGTGGCCATGGTATCTTCCACATAAACTTTTTGAGCAATTGGGGGCTCAATAACTACAGGTGATTTGTGTTCTTCTTGCTGCTCAAACTTCATTCGAATTGACTCAACTTTTCTGTTATCTGCTGTTCTGATCAATATAATAGTTTGAAAATGTGTTAGTATATATACACATATGAAGCTAAATAAATATGAAAAAAAATTTATATTTAATTGTTGCGATTCAAATATGAATAGAATTTTTTTTTTTTTAATTTTATCTTTTTTTTAATGTGCAAGATTATATATTTACATTGAATAAAATGAGGTTTGGTGCTCTATTTTAAGGGTTATAGTATGTTTTATTCTCTCTATTTAGGAATTATTAGTATTTGGTCCTTTACTAATGAAATAATCATACTTTTTTATTAATTGAACTGGAATCATTCCTTTATTGACTTGGATTTAACTGATATTAAAGAAAGGATAATTTTGAAATATTTTTAAGTTTTTGCGGATGTTAGAATTTAGAAAAGAAAATAAACAAAATTAGAAAGGACAATTTTGTAAAATGTTTTCTTCAAAACTATTCTGTAAAAAACTATTTTTTTTAAGAACTTTGTGCCATTTATTAAATTCTAAAGTTTAACATACTGTTTGTGAAATCTTGATTTACATTTTAATGGGAGAAAATTTTGATAGGAGTGAAAGAAAAGGAAAATTATTATATCCAATGAATGGAATGCGTCATCTATTTGCCTATCAATGATGCTACACAACATGAGTTTGCTTGCTAAACAACAATAACAACACTAATAGCATCAAGACATCAATTGATAATTAGACAACTTAATTTCTCAATGAGCAGTCTGTCGAGGGGAGATCGAACACTTTGTATTGACGTAAGAAGGAGGAGTTCTAGGAGACAGTTCTTGAAGGGCAATGAATGATTGGATTAGCCAATTCTTATGCTCGATAGTGTTAAACCTCATCATCGATGACGGGTAGGCAGAATTAGAGAGCCTCTTAGGGTGACACGTGTATGACTGAGATGCAGCGCTAGAGTCATGTGTTAACATTAGCCCCCCGTATGATGAGGCGCGAATATTTATATGGGTTCTGACAAGCGAACCATCATAATGGTGGATCCGCTGCCCGAGGCCTGCAAGCATAAAGCTGGGCGGCACCTTACCGATTCGCATTCCACCTGCTAGATTTTTTTCTCTTGATAATTTTTTCTTATTAACATGCCAATTTCTTGTAGTATCCGCACTAGTAGAGGAAAGCTGTTTTACGGTGGTTAAAAACTGCCTTCAAATATTAACACAACCGCCGCGTATTCAAACGCCGTAATAGCTAACAGGGATTTGATGGTGGTTTGGACCGTCGTAAAAAAAAACTTTAAACGGCAGTTGATATGGGTCAACCACCATTATAGTATAATATTGACAGCGGTTCTCCAAAAAGAACCGCCGTCTATATTTTTTTTTTTTAAATAAATATTTGATATTAAAAAAAATTATCAAAAATTAATACATTCATATACAGTAGTAATATACATCCAGAAGTCATTTCAATCATTGAATTCATAAAGAAAACATCGACATCGATCACATAAAATATAACTTTAATTACATAAACTTTTAATATTACATAGCAAAATAAATGAAGATACAAAATAAAAAATAAAACCACATTATTTTGAATCTGAATTCATGCTCCATAAGCTCCATGACCTCAAATGTACTTATGTTGAATGACTGTAGAAAGAAAAAATATATAAATATCATATTACATGCAAAAGTAGCTTTAAGAAATAAAAATGAATAGTTGTAACAAAAGTCATACTACAAAAAGAAAAATGAGGATACTTTATTTCAGGTTTTCAATATGTAATAAATCCAATATGTTCAGAAATAATTAATTAAAAGTGTAAATCTCGTTCACAAAAATATCATAGATTCTCGATTCTAAGAATGACTGGAGGATGCATACCGATAAGCGAAATATAATTCTTGAGCCATCTGTGAACACAAACGAATTCCTTGCTTGGATGCTACACTGCCATCAACCTGTAGGATCATCATTATTATTAATTAACAAATACATACATATATATATATATAATAATCAATATTAATATTAGGGTAAAGTACATTCAGGTTCCCTAAGATTCTATTAAATGAATTATGCAGGTCCATTAAGACGATTTCCAACAAAAAATTACTAAGAAAAAAGTAAAAAACTGATAAGAATTAGAATAAAATTCAGAAAGGTTTACCTAGAGGGACAGATAATTATAAAAAAAGAAAAATTCGTAAACATGTATAAAAAAATAGAAGAGTGTTGTATGTAGCTGAATCAGGCATACATGATAATATAATGTGTTAATTATACCAAAATGATATGTGTGCTGGAGCCCAATATATTCAGCAGATCTGGACTTCTGATTCTGCATGCCCAATGCGAAATTTATTTTCTGAAGTTCTGATCCAACCATTTAAAAGAAAGCACAATTATATTCAAATTGTACAGATAAACATACATGATAATATAATGTGTTAATCATACCAAAATAATATGCGTGCTGGCCGGGTTGAATTTCACTTAATTGACATAAACTCAAGAGATTTAAATGTAGAATATGCAAGTTTAGAAATAATTGATTTTCTAAAATAGTAAATTAAACAAAATGAATGGCATGAAATTTTAAGAAGCATGAAATTAGTCTTAATAGTAATATTTATGGTAATTTTTAAATTATAAGTATGAGACTAACATATGATTTATATGAACTTTTGTATATAAATAAAATCATATCTTCGTAGTTATTTTTTTAAGCTCTACGATGTACACTTGTAAATTAAATTAGTAATTAAGATTTTATAATTATCACATAAATAATTAAGGTAAGAGATTATTTTAAATGTTATACCATCCCATAGTTTCCATTCATTCCATATATATGCTACCAATGACTCACGAATATCATTGTCAAATTTGCCATTACTAAATTCGCTCTTATTTTCCAACAACTACAAAATTAAAATTAGTTAATAACATATAGAATTAAAAATTAAAATAAATATTCTAGACCACATACAGTATGAGGTATTTCTGATAAGCCGCAAGTACAATATTGCGTATGTACATGAGTATGTAATATCCACACTTAATATCATCGTCTTGTATCGGATACTAATTAGGCACAAAATTGAGTATATTATAATATGATCATTAAAATTCACTCAATTGAAAAATATAATCTAGTTACAATACCTTTACAATCTTTACTTTAACTGTAAATTTTTTCTTTTGAAGACGCGTTATACAAAAAATTATCATCGAACTGTCAAAATTCATAAAGTGTTTATGCATAATAAAGCAATAATTATTTATTAAAAATATAAATAAAAATATTTACTTACCGATCGACGATATATTTAAGTTGCTGCCGATATGGCTGACCGCAGGATCCATCCAATATATGCATAATCTGTACGGATCCAATGCAGCTAACATCAAATGGACTCTATTAAAAGATTAAATATTAATTATAAATTTCAATATACTTGACAAATTAAATTTTAGTATTTTTAAAAAATTTATTGAAACTTACCCACTATTATAAGGAATAATGAATTTTGTCTGGCTTTTATTATTTTATTTCCAATGCTGTGACGCATTGGTTCTTATCATTTATTAAACCTGCAATGCTTTGTGGATCCACAAAGCAATATTTACCTTTCAAATTGCTATCTGCTCTAATTTAATTATATAAACACCTGTACGAATATAATATTATAAAATTAGAATTTTTTATTAAAAAATTTAAATGCATATACAAAATGTGTATATATATATATACTTACCCGATATAAGCACTTATCATCGACTCACCGATTTTTTTGAATGCGCCAAACTCTAAAATTTATTTTTTATCAAATAATAATTGCTTGTCATACCCATAAACGTCGGCAGGAATAAGAATATACATCAACACCTCATCAGTCAATGCATGAATTGCATGTTCTAACATCTTATTTAAAAATGACATAAGAACATGATCTTTTTCCTGTATGTAATTTATATATATTAGAATTATAAATTACAAATGTATGTAAATGTATGCCAATGATAATAAATAATATTATTTACCTAAATTTTTTTGTTTTGACTTGTTGAAAATTTTTCATCGTGTCGTGCTTCAGTAGATTTAAATTTTAGTCGCTTTAAAAAAAATAAAAAAAATTAATAATATAGAAAATTTTAAAACTGTAATATTAATAAAATAAAATATTATACCTGATCATCATGAGAAATAAGTCATGTGGGCCAAGGAATAACATATCCCAATGCTTCACCAATTATTGTTTTATTGTCAATTGGAAAAATGAGACTATCAGACCCATCAATTACATGATCAACAATGACTGTACATGTTCCATCGCCCATCGATAATGTTTGTACAACATGAGCAACTGGATTCACCACTCTCCCATGGGCGACCACATTATTAGGAGTAACACAAGCAATCAAACACGTCATTCCCTATGATATAAATTTATAAAATATAACTAAAATCATAATATAACGACCATCCTATTTTATTTAGAAAATAACATATAAATAATACCTCAACTAATACAGGAGGTGAGCTTGGGTTGCCTCCCATAAAAGAACCTGATACGCTCGCTAGAGGACTTACCTGGGTGAATTCATACCCTCTCATTACTATTTCCTTCAACAATGTTATATCTTCCTCGAGGCGAAAGATATGTTGCTGCTGCTTAATGTTCTCCTCTCTCAACTGGTGAATATCAGCAGCAGTGGCCGAACTAGACGATCTTCCTCTTCTATTCTCCTTAAAAAAAGAAGTTATTGTCTGAAATTTTCCCCCGACTCTAACTCTTCCAGGATGCTCTGGCTCTTCGTAAGCCAAAGCAAACAGATCACTCCTACCTTCAGGATGAATCGTGCCTGAGTAGCCTGTGTGGCCAACTCGTCCTATAAAAAAATAAAAGAATTTTAAATATACATATTAAAATATTATAATTTGTATGCGAGCAAAATTTAAATTACTTACAATCCTAGTCCCAAGCTCTTCAAAGGCTACATTGATATAACGACCATCCTTTCTTTTATGTGCAGCTTTCCATAGGTCTGACCTAAGGATAGGATCCTTAGTTCCAATTTCTTTTTACTATAAAATATAAGATAATATAAATAATCATATTTCATGATAAATAAAAACAAAAAATAAATATTAGTATATCGATCTATCATCTCCTGCTCCAAGCCTGCATAACCCTTCCTTAAGGTAGTGTGATGGTATTTCTGACTCTTTGCCCTTTCTACAGCGGTGCGACTTTTATTCTATATAAAATATTAAAATCATAATGTAATTATGAATACATATGACTTCAAAAAAGAAAATTTACCTGAAATTCTTCAGAGATATGATAGTTGACAAATAAATTCTAATCCTGTTGTAGATGAAATTATAGTCTTCAGAAATAACATATCGAGCTTCTTCATCTTTCTCCTCGATAAATTTCTTGTACATAAAAGATTTTCACGTTCTCCACATCTTTCCCATATGAATAAATAACTTGTCATGCAGCTCATCCACTCTATCAAATATATTCTGAAGAAAAAAAAATAAAAATATTAACAACTTAAATATTTTTTCAAAAAAATAAAGAAAATACCTTACCGTTATTTTTTCCCACATTAACTGTTTATTTGATTCTGAGACTTCACGCCAGTTAATGCATGAGATAGGGGCTTTATGTCGAACTACGACTCCCAAATAACACATCAACTGATCTGTGTTTCTCCCAGGTACTGGTAAGCCATTGGCTATCTCAATTGTTAATTTTTCAGTATTTTTTTATTTGTTGTCAATTTCAACAATTGAGTCAAGCCTCTTTTTTTCTTCGAGCTTGTAGAGGATGATTGGTCCGCCATTAAGTTGCAATTATATTAGTAACATACGTTAATCAATGAGAAATTACAGAAGAAAAAAAAAATACGAATGTAACAAAAATTTACCATTTATTTTTCTTTATATTTCTAGTAATTCATTTTTCGTTTCTTTCCAGATTTATTTACTAACTCAGTATCATCTTCACTTTCAATTACGTAGGTATGAGCCTCATTAGAATTATCATACATAGTCATCGGCAGTTCGTTTGTAAAACCGAACAACTCTTCGTAAGTAATATCATTATCTTCATCTATCAAAAATTTTGGCTTATGATTGAGGACGATTGACCACTGTGGATTAGCAAGATCTTCAACATAGAAAACTTGTTTAGCTTGGTTTGCGAGAATGAAACAATCATCATTATGACCAATCCGATTAAAATTGACTAATGTAAAGCCCATCTCGTCAATTTTGCTCCCACCATTACTATCTACCCATAAGCATTTGAATAATGGAATACAAAAACTAATATAATCAAGTTCTCATATCTCTTCAATAATACCAAAGTAGCACAAATCACCCATATGAGAATTTTTATCTTTTGCACTTGATATTTGTATTATTTGAGCAATTAAAAAAACTCCGCTATTCTGAACAACTCGTTTGTTGTCCTGTTCTTTAGTGAAAAAGCGATATTCATTGATAATATATCCATCGTACTTCACCACACAGTGATTTGGTAAAAATGCTAAATTCTTCAATGACTTATCGATGTTAGCACTTTCTGTTCCACATAATAATGTGGATATACGACAGCCAAACCATCCAATGAACTCTTTGATGTGCTTATTCTGAATCTATATCTCATTTCGTGCATTTAAAGGATTTTCACTTCGTAATTGTTCTTTGTGCTCTTCAATATATGAATCCACAACCACTGAATTACACAAAACATACAAATGTGCCTGCCTTAATATGTTAACATCTACAACTTGAGACTTCTCAGATGTAATGCCTCTTCCGTACTTGTCAACTACAGTATGATCAATAGGAATTCCAATTGGGTTAATATTATGTAAGTATTCATTACAAAATTCTACAATCTCTTCAACGACATAGTTCTCAATTATACAAGCTTCTGGCCTGTAACGATTACGAATATATCCTTTGAGTATTTTCATATATCGCTCGAAAGGATACATCCATCGCAAAAAAACAGGTCCACAGAGTTGTACCTTTCTTACTAAATGAACTGTTAAGTATACCATAATATCAAAAAATGAAGGCGGAAAGAATATCTTCAACTCACAAATTGTTTCAATAATACAAACTTGAAGTGCATCTAACTTGAGAGGATCTACAATTTTAGCACATAAAAAGTTGAAGAAGAAACATAGCCTCGTTATTGCACTCCGAAGTTTAGCATCCAAACTGCCTCTGATAGCAACAGGTAACAATTGTTGCATTAACACGTGACAATCATGCGATTTCAAATTAATTAATTTCAATTCTCTGAGATTTACGTGACTTTTCAGGTTTGAAGAATAACCATCTGCACCTTTAACTCATACAAAATCTTACAGAATCGCTTCTTCTCCTCTTTCGGGAATGTATAACGTGCATGTGGAAGACATGTTCGGCTGCCATAGACCTTAGGAGCAAGCTGCTGTCGAATTCTCATACTTACCATGTCTAATCGTGCATTTATACTATCTTTACTTTTTCCAATGGCATTTAATAGTGTACCAATAATACTTTCACAAATATTTTTTTTTATATGCATGACATCTAAATTGTGATGCACATGCAAATATTCTCAATACTCAAGGTCAAAAAATATTAATCTTCTTTTCCAACAATTTATTTTTGGAGGATCTTGACCTGTGGTGCTCAAAACTTGTATCAACTCTTTCCCATTAAGTGGGTGTGGAGCCTTGTCAAACTCAGCATTACCATCAAAAGCTTTCTTTTTTTTGCGAAACACATGATCTCGAGGCAACCACTTTCTATGACACATGTAACATAATTTCCTTCCATGTTTTAAATACTGTGCATTAGTCTTATCACCACAAATAACACATGCATAATAACCATTAATAGTACATCCCGTCAAATTATCATAAGCTGGATAGTCATTCACAGTCCATATAAGTGCTGTCCTTAATGTAAATAGCTCATGCCGGTAAGCATCATATGTCTGTACTCCTTCTTTTCATAATTTTTTAAGATCATCTATAAGTGAAGAAAGATAAACATCTATTTTATTTCCAGGTTGCTTCGGTCCAGATATCAATAAAGTCAACATGATAAATTTATATTTCATGCATAAATTAGGAGGTAAATTGTAAATAACCAAGAAAATAGGCCAACAACTGTGCTGACTACTTTGAACACTGTGTGGATTAAACCCATCAGTGCACAACCCAAGTCTTAAATTCCTCGGATCTTCAGCAAAATTTGGAAATCTAATATCGAAAGATTTCCATTGTGATGAATCAGAAGTGTGTCGCATCATTCTATCAAATACACGTCCTTCACCATCAGCATGCCAAGTAAAATTTTTAGCATATTCTTTATTTTGGAATAGTCTTACAAAGCGCAGTATCGGGGGCAAATACCACAAAACTTTTCCTGGAATTTTGACTTTTTCTTTAATGTCATCTGCACACAGCTTCCACCTTGATTTCCCACATTTTGGATATTGTTCTAATCCACTATACTCATTCCGATATAAAATACAATCATTAGGGCATGCATTGATCTTCTCGTAATGCATTCCTAACTTACGAAGTATTTTTTTTGCTTCGTAAGTTGAATTCGAAAGTTGATTGGGAGCTGATAACATATCTTTTAAAAGAATAAGCAACTTTGTAAAATACTTGTTGCTTAAACCATTTGCTGCCTTTAAGTTAAACAAAAACATTAGTGCGGAAAGTTTAGTAAAACTTTTACAATTAGGATATAATGGACTCTTAGCCTCTTGAAGCAACTCTTTAAACTGTTCTGGAGCTTCTGATAAATCATTTTCAATATCCCAAACTAGATTTTCCATTCTATCTTTCTCGACTGTATTTTCAATGTTAACATTACCACATATAGATGACGTACTTCTCTCAATATTATTCATTTCATTTGTTACAGATTCACCGTGCCAAATTCATCTTTCATAAGTCTCATCAAATCCATGGAAAAATAAATGATCTTTCACAATATTAGCTTCAAATAATTTTATATTTTCACATCTCAAACATGGACATCTTATTCTGCCATTAACTAAGCATTCATTCTTCAGTGCAAAATCTATAAAGGAATTTACTCCATTATCATATTCAAATGATCGTCTATCCATTTTAATCCAAGATCGATCCATATATAACTACCTATATGATAAGGCATAATATAATTAATATAATTAATGTGTGTTAATTAATTCAGCTTACATACAAAATAAATTCTACTTATACATCAGAATGAACATGTAAATAAACTAAAAAAAACGGAATAGCCACTCGTATGTGAATGCAGCTTCACTTATACCTGCAGCACTTTGTCTGTGAATGCAGCTTCACTTATACAGTCTTTAATGCCTTACAGAAGCAGCAGGCTGAATCAGCAACAGGGAGTGATGTTGGGTTTCCAGAAGAAGCTATTTCTGAGCTGCAGACTAGACACTCGTCTCCCTCTAAGCATGCTCAACCCTGCCTAGTCAGTTGCCATTACAGGAAACAAAAGGCTCCCACCAGAGATTTGAGGAATGCGAAAGAGCAGAAAAGGCAACTTGTATGTCCCATTCCTTCTGCAGATCTTTGCCCCGCAAGCACGACTATCTCCCTTCCTTGAAAGATTCGGGTCGGAACCAATCTAAGAGGAAGTACAACGGCGATGGAGCGCCCTTGCTATGGAAAAAACCCAAACCTGCTGATTACAGCAGGGACCCTTTCTATACTAACCTTTTTCCTGCAGGTTTCGCTGTCGATGGTGAATTCAGTGCAAGATCGGGGCTACAGTATCAACACCCAGCAGCTGACTTCAGGGGACTGCAACCCCGGGAACCTGCAGCAGCAGGTTTAGCTGCGGCCTCAGCAACACATTCTGCTGTTGCTACAGCAGCAGGTCAGCATTCTGCTGCTGCCGTTGCTGCTGTTGTAGCAGCAACAGCAACTGAACCTGCTGGTGGTGTTACAGCAGAGCAATCTGCTGCTGTAACACCAGCAGCAACCCCTGCTGCTGCAGCAGTAGAGAACAATTCTGCTGCTGCAGCAGCAATGCATGCTCCTGCTGCAGCAGCAGCCTTGCCTGCTGTAGCAGCTGCAGAATTGCATTCTGCTGCTGCTACAGCAGCGTTTTCTACTGTGGTAGCAGCCAAATCAGTCCCCGACGACGCCACAGCAGCAGCAACAGCTGCGCTCCCTACAGGCGTTACAACGGGAAGCATTCCTGCAGCGCATCTAGCAACGGTGGCTGGTCCGGCTGAGGGAAATCTTCCATTACCCTCTCGCAATACTCACTTGTTGAAGCTCTTTCTCGGCAACCTGCAATCAAGAGTCCAGAAAAATCAAGCTGACCCTCAGGCAATTAAATGGGTGGCGGCCTTGTACCTCTCATGGAGAGCTCGCAATGGTCGCGTCCACAACAAACCTTTCCTGTTGCCTAGAGTTATCGCTGCACTTGTTTCTTTTAGCGAGGCCCAAGAACAACCTTCATCCAACGTGGGGAACTGGGATCCCAATAGCCTTGAAGGCTGTTGTTACCCCTCTGCATCCCATTGGGATCCCCCACCCCCACGATGGATTAAGGTGAACTTTGACAGCTCCGTTAAACAGAACGGTGCGGCAGGCGCAGGGGGGGTTTTGCGACCCCACTGTGGCAACCTCCTACTAGCGACTGGCTACAAGCTCTACACTCATGCCACTACTACAGCAGAAGCGACGGGAGCACTCATCGCGATGACAGCTGCCCAAGAGTGGGCGGATACGGCGGACGGGATTTGGATAGAGGGCGACTCTGCCATCACTATTGTGGACCTTCATCGGACAGCCAGAGGACACCCTCCCAACAAGACCATGGCCCAGATTGCTGAGCTTTTTTGTGCCTTTAAGGCATATAAGATATCTCATGTTTATAGAGCCGCTAATAGAGCGACAGACTTTGTAGCTTCCTTTTCTTGTTTCGATGACACAGAGTGGCGTAGGGGCATGTCCCTCCCACTTGATTTTTGTGCGATCCTCAACGAGGATCAAACTTTTGGTACCTGATGTATCTTTTTACTGTTATAGTATTATAGGCTACGGCCGAATTTCAAAAAAAAAAAAATGGAATAAGTATTATTTACCTTATGTGAAATTAAGCAGAAACGATAGTTAAAATTTCTGAATCCCAATATTTTGAAATTAACCTGAAAAAATAATAACAAAATTAAAAAACAAGGAAGTAGATTTAACTTAAAAAATTAATTTTTGTATACAAATATTTCGGCCAAAAACAAAAATGAAGAAGAGGAAGAAAAAAATGGTGGAAGAAGGTGAAGTTTGCTATATCCGACTTCGGCGAGGGTGTAGGGCCGAGAATAAGGCTAGATCCGGGGTTGGCCGACGTCGGCGAGTGAGTAGGGCCGTGAATGCGGCTAGATCTGGCGTCAGGTAGGGTGTATGGCCGCAATGAGGCTAGATACAGCGTTTGTGAGGGTGTAGGGCCGACGTAGAAGTAGGGTATTTCCGTTTGAAACAAATGAGCAAAATGAAGTCCAAAGAGTGTATATAAAACCTTTAGTCGGCGTCGGCGAAGGAGTAGGGCTGCGAATGCACCTTGATCCGGCGTCGGCGTGGAATGTCCGGCGTCGGCGAAAGTCTGAGAGAATGGCAGCTCAAAAAGAGGAAGATGGAAGAGGAGATCGACGCGCGCACCTTGATCCGGCTAGGTGAAGTCCACCGGCGACGAGCTACCCTCGCGTCGCGACGTGCGAAAAAAGCTTAGAGAGATTAGAGTTTTTTCAGTTGAAACAAATGAGCAAAATGAAGAGACCAAAGTATATAAAACCTTTACACGGCGGTTGGACAAGCCAACCGCCGTCTAATGTATACCTTTAGACGGCGGTTGGCCAAGCCAACCGCCGTCTATATGTACCACTTCCAGGTCGACCTCAGGTCGACCCGAGGTTGACATGCCTCTGCGACCCTCAACAGAAACTTTGGGTTATCTTGGGAATTTTTTCAGGTCGATCGGAGGTCGACCCAGTAGTATATTAGAAGGCGGTTGGATGTACCAACCGCCGTCTAAAGTATAGACGGCGGTTGGCTTAGCCAACCGCCGTCTAATGTTCTACCCTTAGATGGCGGTTGGCCTCGCCAACCGCGGTCTACAGTTGTCGACCCGAGGTCGACCTGCTTCCGCGACCCTCAACAGAAACTTTGGTCATTTTAGGGGATTTTTTCAGGTCGACCTCTGGTCGACCCGATGTATACACGGCGGTTGACTCAGCAACCGCCCTCTAAAGTACTGACTTTAGACGGCGGTTTGCGGGTTGAACCGCCGTCTAAACTATTTCTACGGCGGTTGACAATGTAAACCGCCGTATAATGTTTTGTCGAAAAGTTTTTGCAGCGGTTTCTCTTTTCAAATGCCTTTATAAAGATGCTGTAAAATGCATATATTGTACTAGTGGGTAGATGATAAAAATAATGTCAATTTAAATATTTGTTGTAGTTTAAAACACTATCTTAAAGATTTAATTAATGCTGCTAATTAAAGCCCCAAATTTTGTAGTGTACAATTTGTTTCAAATCATATAGTTTGCTATTCTATTTAATTTGGCAGCATAAAACAATGTGAAACCATGTTGTATCTGTTGGCAAAAATGATTAGATCTGAGGATCAATTGATACTACAATACTCATTTAAGGGCCTTCACAAATCATGGATGACTTGAGTAGACTCAACTCAGTTGAAATCCTCACGAGTATAACTCGATAAGAGCTATGGCCTGATTGACTCTTGGTTGTTCATGACTAGCTAGTTGATCATTTTTTAGTCATCTGCTTATCTGGCATGTGGATGGTTGGTAATTTGCAAACATAAATATATAATATATGTAAGGCTGTTATCGAGCCGACTTCGAGCCGAGCCATGCTCGGCTCGAGATCGGCTCGCTCGAAATCTTTACGGCTCGAAATCGACTCGTTAGTCGAATAGTTTCAATTTCGAGCCGGCTCGGCTCGAATGGGCTCGACTTCGAGCCAGCTCGATCACACTTTGAGCTGGCTCGAAATACTTATAATTATTAATTAAAAATACACAAATTTAATTTTTTAAAATTAAAATACATGTAAAAATTATATTTTTATATATATATGCTATTTTTTACAAACATAAAAATAAAAATATCATAAAACAATTTAACCACATCCTAAAATAATACCATAAAAATTATGATATAATTATGTGCAATAAATTTGTTCATTAAATGTCTAGTTAAATAAATAATGATAAATAAATTCATGATCGTCTGATCGAATCTCTCTAATTGCATGAATAGATTATACATCATAATATCTAACAATATTTTATAATTAATATTATATATATGTATTTAAATCGAGCCGATCTCGAGCCAAATCGAGCCGATCCTACCCTGGCTCGAAATCGGCTCGAGAAAAACACCGAGCCATAATTTTGGCTCATTAGTCAGCTCGTTTAAATCGACTCGATTTCGATTCGATCCAAAATCGATTTGATTTTTGATCGATTTTCGATCTTTGATCCAAATTAACAGCCTTAAATATATGTTACATGAAGTGCCTGTAGAAAAATAGTATTTCATGCTAATATATGCTACAGTTCTTATATTTTAAATCATTGTGGTTTGTTGTTTGTGTGTGCAATTGTACATAGTATTGTGCATTTATATAGGCGGCAATATTTGATTCAATATTATCTTAATGATATATCATGGTAATTAGAAAAAATAATTATTTAATTTAATAATACAGATAAATAATTAATCTTATAAAATATTATAAAATTATGCTTATTTAAAAATAACATCTAATTATTGAAACATTCACATAAAATGACATAACATTAAGAACCAAACTACTGCACTAAAGTCGTTAATGCTAAGAGCCGAAATAAAAAGTCAAAATAAAATTGAACGAGCACATGCATGTGAACTCCAAGTTAATCTTCGATGATTGAATTTTATCCAAAAGTTAATTTGACTTTAAGAAGGATATGAACAAAAACAAATATGATAAAATACAGTGCATTAATGAGTCCTCACTGGATTAACTGCTACTTCAGCAACTCCATCTTTAAAGAATGATTTGTGCTACGTCCTCCTATCGCTCCTTGCACTATAAATAGCGGCCATGGCAACCACATTATTATCAACTACCCTGCATTCAAAAGCCAAACACAATGGCTTCGACAAAGCCTTTGGTTCTTCTCACCTTCCTCTTAGCCATGGTTCTCCTTGCATACTCCGAGGCGGCTCGAAACCTTCTGGCTGGAGAAACTTGTGAGAACTCCACCTTCCACTCTCCCCGATCTCTTTCTCTCTCTCTCTCC
>JAEMOT010001276.1:23182-57261 GCA_019297695.1 Apostasia ramifera
ATTAATATATTACTTAATATTGCAAGTGAAATAATGGATCTATAGTACTGTTTGTTTAGCTTGTAATGGCTCCTAGTGAAGCAATAATAAAAGATGTTTGGTATGAGATTAGAGGTAGGAGACTGCATGCATGCATGCATGTTGTCTCCTCTTCTTAATCTCACTTACCATTATATGTTTGCTATATATGTTTGGCTTATGATTGTGAAGAACAGTTTTTATGCATATAATATCTGCATCTTATAATAATTTTTTTTTCTTCCTTTTAAATATTGGAATCATTAATTCAGAGCTAACCTTGATTAAAAAAAATCAAGCGTAAGTTCCATGCACCACTGAATCTAATTCCGGTTTGATGTCTATCAATTTAATATCATGCTAAAACTTCTTTTAAAATTCAATATATTCGATAAACATGTCTATTATTTTTAATATTCTGACCGAAGCTGTTATTTAATTTGTTCAACTCATATCTAATCTCATTAGACTGAGTCAATTTGCAGCTATCCCACCTAACCTTGTTTATAGTAACTTTATATATATATATAATACATTTTTTACAATAGAAATTGTGTTATATATATATATATATAGTAAAATATTACTCTAGTGGAATCTAAAAAAGAAGATTTTTTAGAAAGCTGATTTTAATAATTTAAAATAAGTTTAAATAATATTTCATGATATCTCAAATAAATGTGCGTAATAATAGTAAATAATTATATTATTAAAAATAAAGTAATTATTACATAATTTTAGTAATGTATAATTAAAGTAATTATTATAATATATTTTTTATTAATATTTCATAATAAAAATAAATATTATTATTCTAAAATTTTTATAATATATTATTAGAAAATTATAATTAAAATTATTATCTTAAAAACTATATATAAATAATTAGTTATATAATTAAATTAATTATGAAATAATATATAATAAATATATCAATAAAATACATGGTATAATTATTTTTCAATAATATATATAATTAGAATAGCTATATATATCAATTAGTTATATATATAAAATAGCAATTCTTACAAAATAGTTTTGTTATCAACGGCAATTTATCAAATAAAAAAAATAATTTTATAAAACAGTACTTTAATTTTCTTACAGCTAATAGCACAGCACTATTTTATACAATAGTGCTGTGCTATTATTAAACAAGATTCATAAGAATAAAATATAATCCTCAGTGCATTTTAACATAAATCTTACATGTTAAAAATTATTTAAATTAATTAATTATATAGAATATTTTAAATCTAATCATTAGATGCCGATCTTAATGATTAGATTAAATTTAAGATACACCGAAGGTTAGATTTTATTATTATGAATCTTATTTAAATTAAAACATAATTCAAGTATAGTTTACTTAAATAAAATGTAAGAATTTTTTAACTAAAGTGTGTTGGTTGTAAAATTAAAATAAATAAATGTGTGTCATGTAATATTTAACTTTAGAGTATCTAATAAGTAAATATTAAATTTTTTTGTGTCATACGAGTAAAAAAACCCTTTAATTAATTAATAAGTAAACAACTCGGTGGCATGTGCTTTAGACTTCTATTTTAATTTTAAAATTTGTTTTTTGTATTTCAACTTAATGCATTTATAATAAAGTTTCACTTATAAGACCATAAACTCGCATGTCCTCGTCATTCAATTATTTATGTTTGTACTTTAATTATGCTTCCACTTTACATACATATATAACTATTTGAGATTTTCATGTGCAAATCAAATCTCTTAAGTATTATAAAAAAATTCGAGTTGGGATATGATGGTAGAAATAATAGGTCAAATAAAGAGGAGTGCACTATTTATTTATTGGGCGATGATGATCTGAATTAGTCTTAATAGACTGCATTATTAATATTTCAGGTTTCATGCATGAATCTTAATTTTCTAGATTTTCATCCTCATAGTTTAATTGGCCTAACATTATGGCCCTATTTGGCAATGGACTAAAAATCATGGCTAAAATTTCCCATGGCTCAAATCTTAAATTTATTTTAAAAAAACTTAAAAAATTATTTTATATCTCATCTCACACAAATTCTAACATTAAACACTCACTTTATTTCACATCCAACACAATTCTCAATAAATCAATCAACTTTATTTCACATCATACACAATTTTTAATATAACCAACTTACTTTTTTTCACATCATACATATTTTTCAAAAATTACTAAAAAATCCAACCAAATCTTCTTTTTTTCTTATTACCAAACAGAGCTTAAAGTTGTTAATGAATTATTTTAACATAGATTTTTTACTCTTGATAATTTTTTCTTATTAACATGTCAATTTCTTGTAGTATCCGCACTAGTAGAGGAAAGCTGTTTTACGGCGGTTAAAAACAGCCTTCAAATATTAACACAACTGCCGCGTATTCAAACGTCGTAATAGCTAACAAGGATTTGATGGCGGTTTGGACCGCCGTAAAAAAAACTTTAAAAACGGCGGTTGATATGGGTCAACCGCCGTCTATAGTTTTTTTTTTTTAAAATAAATATTTGATATTAAAAAAAAAATTATCAAAAATTAATACATTCATATACAGCAGTAATATACATCCAGAAGTCATTTCAATCATTAAATTCATAAAAAAATATCAACATCGATCACATAAAACATAACTTCAATTACATGAACTTTTAATATTATATAGCAAAACAAATATAGATACAAAACAAAAAACAAAACCACATTATTTCGAATCTGAATTCATGAAGCAAAACTGCTCCATAAGCTCCATGAACTCAAATGTACTTATGCTGAATGACTGTAAAAAAAAATATATATATAAATATCATATTACATGCAAAAGTAGCTTTAAGAAATAAAAATGAATAGTTGTAACAAAGGTCATACTACAAAAAGAAAAATGAGGACGTTTTATTTCAGGTTTTCAATATGTAATAAATCCAATATGTTCAGAAATAATTAATTAAAAGTGTAAATCTCGTTCACAAAAATATCATAGATTCTCGATTCTAAGAATGACTAGAGGATGCATACCGATAAGCGAAATATAATTCTTGAGCCATCTGTGAACACAAAACGAATTCTTTGCTTGGATGCTACACTGTCATCTATTTGTAGGATCATCATTATTATTAATTAACAAATACATACATACATATATATATATATAATAATCAATATTAATATTAGGGTAAAGTACATTCAGGTCTTTAAGGTTATTGTATAACTTCACACCGATTTATTTTTTAAAATTTTTAATATCTGAGTCCCTTGTGTAGGTTCACCATCTTAATTAGGTCCCTAAGGTTCTATTAAATGAATCATGCAGGTCCATTAAGACGGTTTCTAACAAAAAATTACTAAAAAAAAGGTAAAAAACTGATAAGAATTAGGATAAAATTCAGAAAGGTTTACCTAGAGGGGCGGATAATTATAAAAAAAGGAGAATTCGTAAGCATGTATAAAAAAATGGAAGAGTGTTGTATGTAGCTGAATCATGTATACATGATAATGTAATGTGTTAATCATACTAAAATGATATGTGTGATGGAGCCCAATATATTCAACAGATCTGGACTTCTGATTCTGCA
This sequence comes from Apostasia ramifera, assembly GCA_019297695.1. NCBI lineage: Eukaryota > Viridiplantae > Streptophyta > Magnoliopsida > Asparagales > Orchidaceae > Apostasia > Apostasia ramifera. The sequence continues at coordinate 26,781 of JAEMOT010001276.1, forward strand.
TGCCCAATGCAGAATTTATTTTCTGAAGTTTTGATCCTTAAAAGAAAGCACAATTATATTCAAATTATACAGATTAACATACATAATAATATAATGTGTTAATCATACCAAAATAATATGCGTGCTGGTCTGGTTGGATTTCACTTAATTGACCTAAACTCAAGAGATTTAAATATAGAATATACAAGTTTAGAAATAATTGATTTTCTAAAATAGTAAATTAAACAAAATGAATGACATAAAATTTTAAGAAGCATGAAATTAGTCTTAATAGTAATATTTATGGTAATTTCTAAATTATAAGTATGAGACTAACATATGGTTTATATGAACTTTTGTATATAAATAAAATCATACCTTCATAGTTATTTTTTTAAGCTCCACGATGTACACCTGTAAATTAAATTAATAATTAAGATTTTATAATTTTCACATAAATAATCAAGGTAAGAGATTATTTTAAATGTTATACCTTCCCCTAGTTTTCATTTATCCCATATATATGCTGCCAATGGCTCAGAATATCATTGTCAAATTTGTCATTACTAAATTCGTTGTTATTTTTCAACAATTATAAAATTAAAATTAGTTAATAACATATAGAATTAAAAATCAAAATAAATATTCTAGACCACGTACAATAGGAGGTATTTCTGATAAGCCCGCAAGTATAATATGACATATATATATGAGTATGTAATATCCACACTTAATTTTATCGTCTTGTATCGGATACTAATTAGGCACAAAATTGAGTATATTATATTATGATCATTAAAATTCACTTAATTGAAAAATATAATCTAGTTACAATACCTTTACAGTCTTTATTTTAACTGTAAATTTTTTCTTTTGAAGACGCGTTATACAAAAATTTATCATTGAACTGTCAAAATTCATAAAGTGTTTATGCACAATAAAGCAATAATTATTTATTAAAAATATTTACTTACCGATCGACGATATATTTAAGTTACTGCCGATAAGACTGACCGACAGGATCCATCCAATATATGCATAATCTGTACGGATCCAATGCAGCTAACATCCAATGGTCTCTATTAAAAAATTAAATGTTAATTATAAATTTCAATATACTTGACAAATTAAATTTTATTATTTTTAAAAAATTTATTGAAACTTACCCACTATTATAAGGAATAATAACCAATGAATTTTGTCTACCTTCCATTATTCTATTTTTCAATGCTGTGGTGTATTGGTTCTTATCATTTATTAAACTTGTAATGTTTTGTAGATCCACAAAGCAATATTTACCTCTCAAATTACTATCTGCTCTTATTTGATTATATAAACACCTGTATGAATATAACAATATAAAATTAAAAATTTTTATTGAAAAATCTAAATGCAGCGACAAAATGTGTATATATATACTTACCCAATGTAAGCACTTATCATCGATTCGCCGATTTTTTCGAATGCGCCAAACTCCAAAGTTTCTTTTTTATCAAATAATAATTGCTTGTCATACCCATAAACGTCGACAGGAATAAGAATATACATCAACACCTAATCAGTCAATACATGAATTATATGTTCTAACATCTTATTTAAAAATGACAGAAGAATATGATCTTTTTCCTGTATGTAATTTATATATATTAGAATTATAAATTACAAATGTATGTAAATGTATGCCAATGATAATAAATAATATTATTTACCTGAATTTTTTTACTTTGACTTGTTGGGAATTTTCCATCATGGCGTGCTTTAGTAGATTTAAATTTTAGTCGCTTTAAAAAAAATAAAAAAATTAATAACAAAGAAAATTTTAAAACTATAATATTAATAAAACAAAATATTATATCTAATCATCATGAGAAATAAGCCATGTGGGCCAAGGAATAATATATCTCAATGCTTCACCAATTGTTGTCTTATCATCAATTAAAAAAATGAGACTAGCAGACCCATCAATTACATGATCAACAATGACTGTACACATTCCATCACTCATCGATAATGCATTTACAATAGGAGCAACTGGATTCACCACTCTCCCATGGGCAACCACATTATTAGAAGTAACACAAGCAATCAAACATGACATCTAAATTGTGACACATATGCAAATATTTTCGATACTCAAGGTCAAAAAAAATTAATCTTCTTTTTCAATAATTTTTTTTTGAAGGATCTTGATCTATGGTGCTCAAAATTTGTATCAACTCTTCCCATTAAGTGGGCCTGGAGCCTTGTCAAACATTACCATCGAAAGCTTTCTTTTTTTTGCGATACACATGATCTTGAGACAACCACTTTCTGTGATACATGTAACATAATTTCTTTTCATGTTTTAAATACTGTGCATTAGTCTTATCACCACAAATAACACATGCATAGTAATCTTTAACACTGCATCCCGCTAAATTACCATGGGCTGGATAGTCATTCACAGTCCATATAAGTGCTGCTCTTAATGTAAATAGCTCATACTAGTAAGCATCATATGTCTGCACTCCTTCTTTCCATAACTTTTTAAGATCATCTATAAGTGGAGAAAGATAAACATCTATTTTATTTCCAGGTTGCTTCGGTTCAGATATCAACAAAGTCAATATGATAAATTTATATTTTATGCATAAATTAGGAGGTAAATTATAAATAATCAAGAAAACAGGCTAACAACTGTGCTGACTACTTTGAACACTGTGCGGATTAAAGCCATCAGTGCATAGCCCAAGTCTTAAATTCCTCGGATCTTCAGCAAAATTTGGAAATCTAATATCGAAAGATTTCCATTGTGATGAATCAGCAGAGTGTCGCATCATTCTATTAAATACACTCCTTCACCATCAGCATGCCAAGTAAAATTTTTAGCATATTCTTTATTTTGAAATAGTCTTACAAAGCGCAGTATCGGGGGCAAATACTACAAAACTTTTTCTGAAATATCATCTTTTTCTTTAATATCATCTGCACACATCTTCCACCTTGATTTCTCACATTCTGGACATTGTTCTAATCTATTATGCTCATTTCAATATAAAATATAATCATTAGATATGCATTGATCTTCTCATAATGCATTCCTAACTTACGAAGCATTTTCTTTACTTCGTAAGTTGAATTCGAAAGTTGATTGGGAGCTAATAACATATCTTTTATAAGAATAAGCAACTCTGTAAAGCACTTATTGCTTAAACCATTTGTTGCATTTAAGTTAAACAAACGCATTAGTGCGAAAAGTTTAGTAAAACTTTTAAAGTTAGGATATAATGGACTTTTAACCTCTTAAAGCAACTCTTCAAACTGTTCTGGAGCTTCTGATAAATTATTTTCAATATCCCAAACTAGATCTTCCATTCTATCTTTCTCGACTGTATTTTTAATGTTAATATTAGCATCTGCACATGTAGATGTTGTACTTCTCCCAATATTATTCATTTCATTTCTTACAGATTCACCGTGTCAAATTTATCTTTCATAAATCTCATCAAATTCATGAAAAAATAAATGATCTTTCACAATATTGGCTTCAAATAATTTCATATTTTCACATCTCAAGCACGGATATCTTATTCTGCCATTAACTAAATATTCATTTTCCAGTGCGAAATGATAAGACATAATATAATTAATGTGTGTTAATTAATTCAGCTTACTACTAAAAAAAATCTACTTATACATTGGAATGAACATATAAATAAACTGAAAAAAAAAGAATAATTATTATTTATCTTATGTGAAATTAAGCAGAAACGATAGTTGAAATTTCTGAATCCCAATATTTTGCAATCAACTTGAAAAATAATAATAGAATAAAATAAATAAAGAAGTAGATTTACTATAAGAAATAAATTTTTGAATCCAAATATTTCGGCCAAAAACAAAAATGAAGAAGAAGAAGAAGAAAGTGGGTGAAGAAGGTGAAGTGTGCTATATCCGACTTCGGCGGGGGTGTAAGGCCGGGAATGCGACTAGATCCGACGTCGGGCGACATCGGCGAGGGAGTAGAGCCGCGTATGGGGATAGATCCGGCGTCGGGTAGGGTGTAGGGCCGCGATGAGGCTAGATCCGACGTTAGTGAAGGTGTAGGGCCGCGAATGCAGCAAGATCCGGCGTCGGCGTCGGCAAAGGTATGGGGGGAATGGCAGCCAAAGAAGAGGAAGATGGAAGAGGAGATCGATGCACGCAGCTTGATCTGGCTAGGTGAAGTCCACCGGCAACGAGCAACCCTCGCGTCGCGACGTTAAAAAATACAAGCTTAGAGAGATCTAGGGTTTTCCATTTGAAACAAATGAGCCAATTGATTTATAAGCTAGTGATCAGTATGTAATCGATTATATAAATAACTTTAGACGACGGTTGGCTTGGCCAATCGTCGTCTAAATCGAGTACTTTAGACGGCGGTTGGCTGTGTCAACCGCCGTCTAAAGTGTAGATGGCGGTTCACTCAGCCAACCGCCATCTAATGTTAGTACTTTAGACGGTGGTTGGCTGAGCCAACCGCCATCTAAAGTGTATCTACGGGGGATTTTTCAAGGTCGACCTTCAGCAGTGACCCTCAACAGAAACTTTGTTCATCTTGGGAGATTTTTCTAGGTCGACCTAGAGGCGACCTCAATAGGGAGGTTGACCTGAGGTCGACCCGAGGTATACAGGGTGGTTGACGCTTCGAATCGCCCTCTAAAGTACTGACTTTAGACGGCGGTTTCTTGAGTGAACCGTCGTCTAAAATCTATTTATAGCGGTTCACATTGTCAACCACCGTATAATGTTTTCTAAAAAATTTTTTGCAGCGATTTCTCTTATTAATCGCTTTTATAAATGTACCTTAAAATGCATATATTATACTAGTGCCGCTAATATAGATTTTATGCATTGTTAAAGGAAAAATCTATTGTGTCAACCAAACCTAGCGCGTGGTAAATTTGGGTTGATTCACTGATTGGTCACCGGAATTGCGTTCTTGAACTAGTTCAGAGGCCCCACTTGAATCGTGCCTCAAAGCCGATAGCGTGGATCTAGTCAAACAATGTTGGATGAATAGATTCCTAACTAACAGCAATTGTTACATTATAGCTTTATCTTTATGCATGGCAAAAGCAAAGGGGAAGCAACATTCATTAAAGCTCGATCTAACGGGTAGTGTGGGTAGGCCTATTGCCGCCTACGCCATCTAGTCGTTCAATCATTAATGAAGGCCATCAAATCCTACTTACTATCTTCTCACTAGAAAAAACTCACATTTATGAAAAAAAAGGAGAGAGAAGAATAGTTTTCGAATTGCACTTAATGCAATATTTGGCTACTCAAAAGAAAGCACTAGCTAGCATTGTTCGCCCGTTCTATGACTCTGGCCAATTCCTATTATTCAATTAGCTCTTTTCAACAAAGCTCCCTTCAAATAATAAGTAGTTTACTTCTCTACTCTTTCTATCCTTCCAGATGATCCTCTAGCTGAAACTCTTTTTCTCTACCTAAATTTTTGTTTAACAGGCCCTGTTTGGCGCGAGGACCAAAACAGGACCAAAATAGTACTAGTTTAAAAAATAACAATAATAATAACAAATAAATTATTTTAGTTATTCTACACAAATTTTAATATAAAAAATAATATTTTAATTCACATACTCAATAATTTTTAATAAAAATATAAACTTTATTTCACATCTTAGATCAAAATACTCGATTTGAATATTTTGGTCTAGAATGTGAAATAAAGTTGATATTTGTATTTTAAATTGTTGAGTATGTAAAGTAAAATAATATTTTTTATATTTGAATTTGTGTAGAATAATTTAAAAAATTTATTTATTATTATTATTATTATTTTTTAAATTAGTATTATTTTGTTCTTGTTTTGGTCTTCGCGCCAAACAGGGCAAAACTTCTTCCTAATATTTTTTCTTTATCTTGTAAGTTTTAAAGGGGGGTGTGTGTGTTAATGTTGGGTTTGAAATATTACAAAAAATAATTTTTAAACAGTTTTAAGTTTAAGATAATATATTTTAATTAATCAATAAGTACAAATATAATCCACATAATTTTTATATGGATTATATAAAAATTATATGGATTACATTAAAATTGTTTAAACACTTGTTAGTCTTTTTATAATAATCTAACGAATGGTTATATTAAATTTTTTTCATAAAGTTTATTTAAATCTTATTAATTATAGATTTTTAATTTCTATTTTCAAGTTAGCTCAGAGATTAATTGAATAAACAGAGAAATTTATATCTAGAATTTGCTCGGATTAAACCTTTCTCATTTATATTTTGGATTGAATCAGAAACTCTCAATTTAATCTCAAATTAAAGTCAAATCAACTCGAAATCGAGATTAATTCGCTAAAACTTAAATAATAATCGCTATCTTCCAACATTGACTTCTTACGTTACATCATTTTAGTTGATTAAAAAAGCAGTTTAGTCATGATAGTAGTATTCTTTTTGTGACGCCCATAGTCGAAGTGGGCAAAGAGTGATTGTTGTCCTAAAAAAAAAAGAAATTACTAAGGCAAAATGCGGCTCCTGACAGGCTTCTAGGCCGATAAAAAATGGTGAAATAGAAACAAGAATGAATCGTCCCACATCGACAAAGAGGAGATCTTGAGCTGTATAAGTAGATAACACAATCTCAAATAGTAGAGGTGTTCTTTGAGGCAAAACTGTAGAGATAATGATGAAAAAATTTGTAGTTAAGCGTGCTTGGAGATGAATGACCTCTTGTGAAATACTCGAGTCACACAGTTTTTCTAGATCCAAAGCGAATAAGACTTTTATATTGAGATCACGAAATGCTACACTATTAACCTAATAGAAAAGGAGCTTTTATAAGTACCAACGAGTCTCAAATTCAAATCACGCCACAATTTTCAAACATTGTGGAAATTCAAAAATAAAAATAAGAAATTTATTCATAATACTCCAGAGGTTTATTTAGCATCTCATGTATTTAAAAAAAAAATGTCTTTGGTGTGAAAAGTTTTTGAATGTTTTGAAATATTTATATGAAAGTGTTAAAGTTAATTTATTATATTAAAATTATATAGGATATATGAAATAAAATTAACGATTAAATGAAAATTTATTCAATTTTTGAAATAATTTTAATTTTTTTTATTAAATATTATATAATATTATATTTTAATTATTTTAAAGTAACAGTAAAAAAATTTTCTTAGCCATAACTCTTTTGATCTTATAACTAATATGGCTTTAAATTTTTGTACCTTATAAACTCACGTATAAACTTATATATAATTCAATTAAATTCTTTTTTTTTTTTAAAAAAAATTGTATTGTATCATTCAACTAAAGTCAATTGGTGAGCATCCTTACTAGCGTACACAAACTTGTATATGTGAAACAAGAAATGTTAACGCGTTATGTTAGCGTGAGTTTGGATAAATTTGAACTCGATCAGCACACACACCACTTGGACTCGATTTGACTTGAAATAAGTCAAGTTTAAATTGACTCGAATTCAACTAAGTTTTGATTTAACTTGAAATAACTCTTAAATTAATTTACTATTATCAAATAAAAATAGCAAGCTGGGAGGAAGCAAGTGGAGCAATGCACCTAATATTTCAATTTCAGTAATTATATATTAAATTAGATATACGTACAAAATTTCTGCTCAACTTGAAACATGCGAGTCTATATTTTGTGACATAAAATTTGATCTCAAGAAATTCGAGTCGAGCTCAATGTTCATATAAATTTAAATAAATTGCAAGCAACTTTCGGGTTTCAATATTTTTTTGTGTAGGAAAAACTTCAGATATCATTAAGTTAAAATTATTCATATAAAAGACCAGCCCATATCTAATAATTAAGTTTTATATGAAAAAAGACATAAAATTGGCCGGCAATATATATATATATATATATATCTAATTATATATATATAGATCTACGAAATTTAGCTAAAAAAATATATTATTTATTTATTTTTTATGCAGACTAACAATCTCTAGCTACAGCATTCGGATCGTTCATATTTGTCCTTTATTTAAATTAAATAAATAATTTTTTTTAATTTTCAAATTAAAAAATTAATCTTATCAGTTTGAATAAAATTGCAGATTGATTTTACATTAGTAATGAATGTTACTTCTACAAAAAAAATAAAAATAATTTTATAACTTCTCTCATAATAATAATTGTTCAGTAATGCTTCTCACTCAATTTTATTGTAATGGTAATTTTTTAAGTATATTTTTTCTATAAAGTAAATTTACTTATATACATATAACGATAAATTAAAGAGACCCAAATTCTATTTACCCTATTAGTTATGCTTGTAACTTAGTTTCTCTCAATGTTCCTTTTTCATTGATAATATCATGAAAATAATAAATGAAAATTGAGTCAAGTTTGAGAAAATTGAAAACTCTCTAGTTTTCTTCTGCTTGAACTAGAAAAAAACATCAAGTCAAGCAAATTTGACATGAAGTTGTTCAGGCTCTAAGTTAACTGTTCCCACGTTAGCTCGAATTCAACTTAAAATAAAACTAAAGTTTGAGTCATGGTGTAAAACTCATATTAACTTAATTTGAGTCATAGCTCAAGTGATCATCTTCCAAAGGAAGAACACATGGAATCAAAATAGACAAATTCTACTATCATGAATTAGAAAACAGTGTGCATATCTAACTTTAGCTGGAAAATTATGAGTATAGAAAGGGTAAGAAGGAAAAAAAAAAAATCCTAACAGCTAAGTGGCTGACACATGAGGTGCCTACAACTACATCTAGAAAAAAATTGCAATGTTTCTTCCTCCAAGAACTCAAATTATCATCTTGCTAATATAACGTTCTCACCTCTCTAAAATTATCTCAACACTGTCTAAATAGAAGAACTTAAAATAACTTGAATTACACCAACATCTTTGTTTCTTATATTTTCCTCTCAATTTACGGCTTATCAAAATAAAGAAACTTCTTCTAGTAAACTTTTTCATCCATTATCTCTCATCATTTGTAACTGTTTTTTGGAAATTTCAACTTGTTTCATGCTATTTATAATATCTTGATCTTTTCTTTGTAATGCTACAGATAATTTATTGGTAACTCCCAAAATTGCTTTCATCAAATGTATATTGAATATAAAATCAAAACTCAGTATCACATCTAAAAGGCCAGTAGTTTCAGCCTTTTGCTCAGAAGTCAATCCATCTTCTCTTATAAAGTCGATGACATCAATTATAGATGAAAACATGATAATAATATTTAATATAGTTCCATAGTGAGAACCCCAACGTACATCTACTGGCCTCTTGAGACTTCTTTCTTGATTTAAACCTTGTCCACTCAAAATTGTGTCATTTTCAAGTGTCTCTTTAACTTCAGCAATTCTTTTTTCTCGAAGCATATCATGTCGTTTGCAAGATCCTCCAACAACATTTAGTAATATAGCAATTGAATTAAAAAAAGATGCCACTTGGATGTGATTTTTCGCGACTGCCACAAGTGTAAGCTGTAATTGATGAGCAAAACAGTGTACATAAAATGCAGATGGATTTTCACTTAAAAATTAAACTTTTAAGTCCATTAAATTCACCTCTCATATTACTTGCACCATCATATTCTTGGCCTCGAATTCTAGAAATATTTAGCTCATATTTAATCAATAATGACTCCATTGATATTTTAAGTGATAAAGATGATGTTTCATTAACATGTACTATTTGAAGGAATCTCTCAACTATCTTTCCTTTTTTATTAACAAATCATAAAGCCATAGCTATCTGTTCTTTATTTGACACATCACCTGGCTCATCTATTATAAAAGCAAATAATTTATCTCCAAGCTCCTTGATAACTGCATTTGTGGTTTCAGTTGCAGCAGCATGAATAATATCTTTTTGAATATCTAGAGCAATTAATTGAAGATTTTTTGGGGCATTTTGCAGAATATTTTTTTTTATAGCTTCATTATGATCAGCAAGGAATTTAAGAAGTTCAAGAAAATTTTCTTGATTGCTAGAAGTTGTAGACTCATCATGACCCCGAAAGGTGAGACCTTGACGTAAAAGAAATCGAATGCAATCAACTGATGCAGTCAATCTATTTCTATATAAGCTTCTAGCCTGGTCTGATTGCCTCGATAAAGCAATATCAATATATTGGCTTTGCTTCATTAAGTCCTCACATTTCTTTAATGCTTGATTATGACTACTATTTAGTCCTCCAATATGCTTCTAAAATCGACTTTTTTATTCCAACTATTAAAACCCTCTGAAACAAATGCATCTCCACTTCCTTACTTTCCAAAATCAGATCTAAATAAATAACAACATAAATAAAATGTAGCATCTTTTTCTATACTATATTCCAACCAATTTCTAAACTCATTAAATCATAAAGTGCAAAATCTCTGTGATAACTTGCCAATCTTTGTTTGTGGGAAGTTATGTTGACGAGGTTGATATGGTCCCTTCTGTAAGTATGCTCTTCATATCTTATCTTGATCATTTGGATGATAACTTGAAATTTTAGGATGTAGTCCTGGGTCAGCTGCAAGTTCATTTAAATTAACATCCAACGATTCCGGCCTTTGTTTTTTGTTTTTGGAGCAACTCAAAATATCTTGACGATCATTTTGTTTAGTTGATGATTCTTCATTGAAAATTAATTTTTGCTTGAAAAATTTTTCCATGACCTACAATAAACATATGAATTGAAAAAACTTGAATTTAAACATAAAAAAAATAATTATATTTTATAGAATATAACAAATATTATTTTATAGCATTCAAGATTGACTTTCTGCAATTCTGCTAATAAAAATTATTATAATATTATTTAACCTAATCCAAATAATTTTTACATAACCTAATAGGCTAATATAATCTTGTTGATAAACAATTTTATTTCAAATTAACACAAATGATCAAAATATATCTCCAATATGCTTCCAAATAAACAGCAAGATTCTTCAAAAAATTACACAAATTTCATTTTAGGTCTTATTGGCTTATTTTCTAATATGCAACCACTTTAAATTACTTAAATTTGATGAAGTCTCATCAGTAGACTCATTGAGCAGTAAGCACAGAAAAATTCTCCAGTTAAAACTCAAGCAAAATGAGATCTTTTAACAGAGCTGGAGGAAGAGAAACTCACTTGATAGGGATTAGGGAGCTGCTCGACGAGCGACTGAGGGAGCACAAGCCGTGGAGCATTCTGTTGGAGGATGATCAACGGTGACCGTTGGATCAGCTTGCGAGGCGAAGGGGCGGAGCAGGACTCGTCGGATTCGTCGCCGGAAGCCGGGAAGCAAAGGGGCGAAGGGGCCGAGAGGCGAGACAGCGAGAGACGCGACGTCGGCGAGAGCTGCGAGAGCAGCATCCGGCCGTGGGCGGGAGCCGCGAGACTGCGTCGGGCCGTCCAGTGGCAGGAGAGCCGCGAGAGTCGCGTCGGCGTCGCTGCGGATCGTCGGTTGCGGTGTTGCCGTTGGCGCCTGGTGGGATATGGATATTGCAGAGAAGGTCGACAGAGCATCAGAGCTGCGGCTTGGGCTAGGGTTCAGAGGGTGCAATTCTTATATATTTAGACATTTTACGATAAAGTCTCAAGTTTAGAAATTTATTAGGGAGTGCAACTGCACCCCTAATTTACATTTAGGTCCGTCCCTGCCTAAATATAAATTAAATTAGAATAACTACCACCCTGAATTATGTATACACTCAGACTTGACCCAACTCGCTACCTCAGCATGCATGTTGCACACATTTTTGCACAAGCATGGCAGTTAAATTTTTCATTACCAAAACTAAAAGGCTTTTCATATATACATCTTTTTCACGATCAAATTTATTTACTTTATAGTATGAAAATTAGTATAAATATATTTTTTTAAACTTAAGATCTTTAATTTTAAGACTCTTGATAGTAATTGACCTAGAAGTTTAACCTATTAATTAATTAATTAAGTTGTTGTCAAAAAATAGTTTAAGCTATACTCTAAAAAAATTATCTAATAAATGATGACATACAGCATGCAGTAATTAACATTTTTAATAAAAAAATGATGATAAATTAAAATTATATTTTGTTTCACACAGACTGAAAGAAATCTCTATATATCTAGAAAGGCCAATGGCGCCCTTGAAGGTAGAGCAGGTTCTGCACATGATGGGGGGAACTGGTGCAACAAGCTATTCCAAGAACTCCAAGATTCAGGTATTAAAATTAAAATATGAGCATTCATTAATATATAAGTAAATAGACATTTATTAATATAAAAGTTGTAAGTTAGTGAGCTGAGCTAGTACTCGTATATATATTAAAATGTGGTTTGAATAATAATTAAATATTTCTAATTATAAGAATTATTTGTTAGGCTGTTGAGATTTTTATGGGAATCAGATACAAGATTTGTTATAAGCTACTATTATAAATACGGGATGATCTGGTAAGCTGAAATGAACTGAGATTATCAAGATTTATGGTGGAAGGCTGCAAGTTCTCAAGCTTCTTTTTGCGAAACGTAAATAGGTGATCACTTGGGTATTTTCAACAGTGATTTCTTTTGGATTTTCTTCGTCGGCTACGGAGGTGATTTCTTAGGAATCTGGAGGCAATCATCTGAGGCTCAAGGAGCGATTGGATTGTCTAATCTGAAAGAAGAAAAGATCTAATTTCTATATCCCGTCTGAGATCGAGAACCAGGTGATTGGTATAAGGTTCTCTTTCTATTTAATTTTCTATATATATAATAAAATCTCTCTCTGCCCTCTCCCAGTGGATGTAGGAGGAATACCTCCGAACCACGTAAATCTGGTGTTCTTGTGGTTGATTCGTTCTTTTATTATCATTATTTCTCATACTTATCTAGCACGATTTATTTGGCTAACTACACGTCCGACGATCCGAATTTTCCACTGCGTATTATTTTCACAACATATACATACCATAATAATCTCTCTTATATGCGATCAAATGCATTCATGAGGCTTATGCTCATTGTTGTGGCAAGAAAATAGCCCAGAAGAAAGAAAAAGATTTTTTATATGAAAAACCGACTGAGTAGAAAAATCACGACGCCTTTTGGGCGGCTTCAATGATCTCCACTAATGTAGGCTTTTTTCTACTAGATTAAAACAATGAGAGAGAGAGAGGAGGATGAGCAGAGAGAGGATTAAGCAGAGGGTTTCTGGAGAAAAAATCCCTCTCTGTTCCTATTACAATGAGGTTTTATACTTTGATCTGATTTGTGGGGTCACTTCAAGAGAATGGGCTACGTCCCTGGTGTCAGGCTAATAATGTGTACTAGTTTGGTAAGTCATAGTTCTGGCTGTACGGATAGTACTGCCCAAAAAGGGGTCATACCTCTTAAATGCGAAATGGAGCCCTGTGCTTCGCGCTGTCTGCAGGCAGTTCGGCATGACCTCTTCGACATGGGCTCTTCGACAAAAGCTTTTCGCCCTGGGATCTTCTCCGTTCGTCGTTGAGCGCCTATAACGCTAATGCCACGTAAGCTTTCACGTGTACGCTCCAGATGTGGTGGCGTGGATCCAAATGTAACACTCACTAAGAGCCAAAGTGAGCGTACTCATGCGCTCGTGAGTGCACCTATGTAGATCACTTAATTATTGTCGAGTTATATATATATTAGCTCTAATATCACTTGTTATTTGAGAAATATCAAAACTCCAATATATAAGTAAACAGAAATTCATTAATCTTCTACTGTGAGAATTGCTTATGTGCGTTAACTGCATGAATATGCGTATAAGCAGGCTGAAGGAATTCTACGAGTGGAGGAAGCGATTAGAGAAGTGTACAATAATCTCCTCCCAAAGAAGCTTGTAGTAGCAGACTTGGGGTGTTCCACCGGCCCCAACACATTTCTTGTGGTCTCCATGATCGCCGGCGCCGTCACTGAGCTTTGCCGGCGGCGAGGGTTCCAACAGCCTGACATTCATGAACGATCTTCCGGGGAATGACTTCAACAATATTTTCCAGTTTCTCATGAGCTTTCAGGAGCAAGTTAGGGAGGTCAAAGGTGACAACTTTGTGCCCTTCTATGTCAGCGGACTACCAGGTTCCTTTTACCAGAGGCTCTTCCCTGATAAAAGTGTTCACTTTTTTCACTCTTCCTACTGCCAAATGTGGCTCTCTCAGGTAACTATATCTGTATTATATATACAACAATAATAAAAAAAATTAAACTTTTATTTCACTATTGTATTCTATCAAATAATAAATTTTTATTTAATTTTAGATATATATGAAACATCATTTCTTATAATTTTTGTTATATCTTTTTTAACCTTTTCCTTTCTCTTTTTACATTGGCTAAATGTAATAATTCAATTTTCATTATTGGTGCTTTTATCGGTTTACAATTTATATATCCAAATCATCTAAGCAAGCGACCGCATTTTTTCGCAAATATGTACTAATTTCTTATCTCGTTCTTTCCTGTCTACCTGCTCATCGACATCCTCATTTTGGTGATGTTTATCTCATTTGTGTGTTTTTACTTTTAATAAAACCGTTATACAGCATATAAAATCTAGACAAATTTATATAAAATTTGCTTTAAGTAAGGGTTTTTCATTTTCAAAGATGTGAAAGAAAAATTATCAAAAAAATGTGAAAGAAAAGATATAATTATATGGGTAACTTACATCCATGTATCTGAATTTAGGGCATAATATTACCTAGATTCACGAGTTTAAAAATTTAGTATCTAGGCCTTAGAGTTATGTATATTAATCATATATATTTTTTAATTTTTTAATATTAAAATTTTATAAAATACTTAAAATATCATTCTCTCTTATCTCTTTCTCTCTCTCTCTCTCCCTTCTCTGTCTACTGGCTAACCTCCCCCCGTTCTCTCTCTCTCTCTCTCTAAAGGGTAGCTTGCACACAGATGCATCTGATTGTGTGAGACAAACAGCTACACAGCCTCGCGTGAGGGTTGCCCCTCCCGTGAGAGAGAGAGCCATTTTGAATGTTTTATAAAATTTTAATATTAAAAATTTTTTAAATGAACTTATATATTTGACTCAAGGATTGAGATATTAACTTTTAAAAATCACAAGCCTACGTGATATTATGTCATAAACTCAGAAGCCTAGAAGTAATTTACCTTAACTATAATCACCATGTATCAAAATAATGTGTGAAACTCAATTCACATTATATACGTATACTAAAATGATAACTACTGATAAAATTGCAGGTACCAAGGGGACTTGCTCAATGCGAAAAAGTTGCTCCAATGGCGAGAGAAAAGCTTTACTTTGGAACAGTTCCAGGAGGATTTCTCCTTGTTCCCTGAAGCAGCGTTCTAAAGAACTCATTTTTGGAGGAAGAATGGTGTTAAACGTTTGCCGGCAAAAGAAATTATCCAAATGGTGAAGACATGGCTTACATGTGGGTAGGCCTGTCAACGGATCGGATTTGGGTCGGGTTGATTCCGACTCAGATCCAAATTCATATATGTCGGATCGGATTATATATCGGATCGGGTCATGGTCGATCCATATCATCTCGGATTGAAAATTGAATCGCTTCGGAACTCAGGTTTTAGGATTTAATCTATTTACAATAAAAGTTGTTATTTTTAAGTAATTTTTATAATCAAATTTAAACAATGTTAAATTTATTGGAAATAAAATAAGAAAAAAATATTATATTTTTATAAATTAATTAAATATTTTAATATAAAAATCAGTATTTGTAATATATATACATGTATATTGTGAAATATAAACTGAGCACTATAAACTATGATCTACTAATAAAATCTGTGAGAATTTTTTATTAATTAATTATAGTGACACTCTTTATTTGAGTCTTCCAACAAAAAAATTATTAGCCACAATATATCCCTGTATGAAATACAAATTAGATTACATAAATAGATCGGGTCAATGGTGATCCATATCCGATCCATTTATTTGTAAATGGATCGGGTCAGTAAACGGGGCGGATTGACGGGTCAAAAAAAAATTTATTTGAGAGTTTAATCGAATCAGAACTCGAATCGGATCGGGTCATGATCCGATCCATTGACTACATGTGGGGGCTTTTGACTGAAGCATTTAATGACATGGTTTCTGAGTCAATTAATTTTAGGATAAATTACATTCAAGTTTTTTAATTTAAGATACATTATCATAAAATTTAATATTTAGATCCCAAATATAATATAAATATCATAAAAGACTTTTTTATTTTTTAATATTTAAATTTTGTAAAATACCTATAATACCCCTTTCTCTCTCTCTCAAAATCTGGGAGGCGGAGGGGAAGTCTGTCTGCTCGCCTCCCCCCTCTAGATCTTTGTCTCTCTCTTGCTCTCGTTCTTGTTTTATGTCGGTAGTATTAAGTGAGAGAAGAGTATTTTAGATATTTTATAAAATTTTAATATTAAAAAAATAAAAATAGATCTGATTCATAAACCAAATATTAAAATTTTAAAATTATAGGCATGAGTGATAATATATTTCAAATTCAAAAGCTTAAATATAATTTACCCTTAATTTAAACATTTTACAGTTTGGGCACTCAAATAAATTGAACTTAATTACATTAGGATTTATATTTATATTGCAAGCAATAAATTTTGTGCAGGGTCTTCTAAATAAAGCAAGTCGAAGTGCCCTCGATTTCCCATTTTACACGCCGAAAATGGATGAACTTAAGACCATCATCGACACGGAAGGATCTTTCGTTCTGTGGATCAAGTCGAAGTGCTTGAAGAACTATTCTCAAGATACGCAAAAGTTATTGGGAAGCACTTATCAACGTGCAAGGCGAAGTTTATGAATTCTGTTCTTGTTCTCAAACTGAAAGGTTGAAGATGAAGTGATACTAAATGAAACTTTGATAGCTTAATAACATTTTCGTTAATTAGATGTTTGAATTAACTTTAGGTGCGCTTTGTGTAGAATGTGCGTAAATTATATGGACGTGAAATGCTCGAGCAGATACCTCATAGCCTTGTAGGAGTTGAGAAGTGAGATTGTATAATTAACGATATTTTTTATTAAAAGTTGTGAATGATATGAAATAAAATTAGTTATTATATTGAGAATAAAGTTAATTATTATGTTGGAATATGTGAGGGATATGATATAAGTTAGTTATTATTTTAGAAATGTGTGTAGGGTGTAAAATAAAGTTAATTTTTAATATTAAATTTTATGTATGATGTGATATGTCTGTTTAAAATAAAAACAGGTTAATTTTGAACTACCAAACAAACAGAAACTTCATGTGATAATTTTACATATATTTTGTGTAGGATTATGTAAATGTTAAGGTGATATTTCACATTTCATGCACTAATACAAAAAATTTCAAAAATAGCATATATACAAATTAATAGGCCTGTCAACGGGCCAGATCATAATCCGATCATATTCGAGTTTCGATTCGATTATCCTATTAAATAAAATAATTTTTTGATCCGAAGTATTAATCCAAAATTGGATCCGGTCTGTGTATATATTGAGCGGGTCAGATTCGGGTCAACATCGATCTACTTCAGTAAAAATTCGATCTGTTGTTCTCTAAATAATATTATATATTTTTATTAATTTTTATAATAATTAATATAAAATAAATTATTAAATTTAGGGTTAAATTTTTATTTAAATTTAGTNTAAATTTTTATTTATAATATTATTTTAAAAATTAAGTATTTTATTTTTTTATAATATTTATACATATGTTATTACTCTTATTTTATATATATTATTTTTGTTATAATTTAAAATAATATATAAATATTTTAAATTAGATTTATTAAAATTAGTTTTCTTAATGCATATTATTTACTTATTTTATTTTTCATATTTTTAATTTATATTTAAGAATAATTATTTGATAATATATAAATTAATTAATAATATTATTATTATACATATAAATTTAAAATAAATTAAAAATTCTCACATTTTTTAAAGAAAATCAATGAATTAAATATAAGTTTTGGGTTAACTTGAAATCCAATCTGAAAACTGATGCCCATACATGTTTTAATAAAAAAGATGAACATTATTTTATATTATAATATTAAAATAATAAATATTTTTAAAATATATTTTAATTTAAAAGATTAAAATATTCTGAAAATATACGCCGACAGATTAAACTGATGGAAATTTGTATCAAAAAAATATCTTTGATGTACCTCAGGATCCTGGAGTCAACCTTGATTCTAATTTCGATTTTTTTTTTTGTTTGAAAAATGGAGGAGCCGAGCAGAAATTGAAAGAGCTGATGAGGAAGTGGGAGCAAGATCAGCCAGTTGAAGCGTGACCTTGATCCAAGGGAGAAAACCATGGCAGCACTGCTTGTCGGAGATTGGTTTGGCTCCGCCGTGGTGGGGAAGCTCATCGAGATCGGCTTCACCTACCTGGAAGATCAGCTCTTCTGGCATACGGGCATGAAGAATGAGCTCAAGAGGCTGCAGCATCTTCACCCGCGGGTCCAAGCTCTTGTAGCTGCTTCAAGCCGATTGGAGACCGGGGGCCAAAACCTAGATCTGCACCGATGGATCTGGCAGCTCCGCGACGCCGTTGACGAGGCAGACGATGTTCTGGACGAGCTCGAGTTCCAGAAGCTCGCGAAACAAGTGCATGAATCTGATCTGAGCAAGGTGCGTTCGAACTCCTCTCCCTTCTTTAAAGGCTGCCGTAATTTGAGGTTCAGTAAAGTCAGCTTCAAGCGAGATCCAATCCTAGACAATCTGAGAAAGGTAGTGAAGAGACTTGACGAAGTCTTTGTGGGAGCTGGAAATTTCCTTCAGCTTGTGGAGAGCACGAAGCAGGTACAGCAGATGCAGCAGTTGGAACTCTATAAAATCCGCGAAACTGGCTCTTTGCCCAAGTCTGATATGTTTGGGCGAGAAGGGGAGAAGGAATTTGTCATAAAGTGGCTGAGGCGGCCAGTGGATGATGATGGGTGTACTACCAGTGGTGCCATGTACAACAGTATTTCTGTTCTTTCGGTCGTCGGCCATGGGGGGATGGGGAAGACTACTCTCGTGCAGCATGTCTACATAGATGAGGCAGCTGAGGAATTTGATCTTAAATTGTGGGTTTGTGTTTCTAATGGCTTTGATGTGAAGAGGCTCCTGGCAGATATGCTGGAGTCTCTCACAGGACGGCGGCCGAATTTGGGGTCACTTAATGCTCTTCAGGAGCGCCTCAAAACAGCGATGATGTCTAAGAAATTTTTGTTGGTGTTGGATGATGTCTGGGAGGAGGATGAAAACCAGGATAAGGGAAAATGGGAGAATGTACTTGCTCCACTTGCTAACGGGAAGGAAGGAAGCAGAATTTTGGTGACAACTCGAATGAATTCAGTTGCATTCATAATCACAAAAGTAATGAGGAAGAAGATGGAGACTCTGAAGTTGCAGGGATTGGAGGAAGAACACTGTTTGATCCTTTTCAACAGCTATGCCTTTGCTGACGTGAAGAACATTGAAGGTTATCATAAATTGAAGATTATAGGGAGGAGGATAGTTAAAAAGCTTCATGGATCTCCTCTGGCGGCTAAAGTGATTGGTGGACTTCTGAACTCTAACTTGGATGTCAGACACTGGAACAATGTTCTGAATACTGACATTGGAAATGCAGTACAAGAGGAGAATGATATCATGCCCATTCTAAGACTTAGCTACACGTACCTCCCTGCCCATCTGCAAACTTGCTTTGCCTTTTGTTGTATATTTCCACGTGATCATGAGTTTGATAAAGATGATTTGGTCAGAATGTGGACGTCCTTAGGATTCATTCAGGAGCCTCAATTCAGAGGGGAGACTATGGAGGAGATTGGAGGTAGATATTTTGATGTTTTGGTGAAAAAATCCATATTTGAGAAGGTCGAAGATAATTATAGAAATGTTACATATTTTCTAATGCATGATCTTCTACATGAGTTGGCTCAATCTGTTTCAGCACAGGTATGCTCTAGGGTTGTCTGTGATGACCAATTTCCTACTGGGCTTCCTGATACTATTCAACACTTATCAGTTGTGACTAGTAAGTTTTCAGTGCTTAGTGAGATGGGAAGATTTAAGAAGTTACGTTCTCTGAATTTGTCCTATTATGGAGAGAAAACATTCCTGGAAAATAGCTTTCACGATGGTCAGGATTTTGATCTTGTTCTTTCCCAAATAATTAAAGCATCAAGAAGCATTCGTTTGTTATGCATACGAGCTCCTCACATGAAAATTTTTCCTAAGGAAATTGGTGATCTAAGACATCTTCGATACTTGAAGCTCATACAAACTAGTATAACTCGGTTGCCAAGATCAATTTGCCATCTCCTTCATCTTCAAGTAGTTGTTTACGAAGAAATGCATCAGGTTTCTCATGATTTTTTACCAAAGGGCATGAACAATTTACCTAATCTTCGGCATTTAATTTTGCCGTGGGATGAAATTGATGGGCTACCAGGGATTGGGGGATTGATTTTCCTTCAAGAGATAGATGGTTTTCGTATAAAGGATGAAAAAGGACATAGAATTGAGGAGCTACAACATTTGAATGAACTTCGAAGTCTACGCATCAAACTTGTTGAGAATGTGAAGGACTCTGGAGAGGTCAGAAGGGTCAAACTGAAGAACAAGCAGCACCTCATGGACCTCTCAATAGAGTGGGGGGATGGTAAGAAGTGTTGTGAGGATGGCGATGAATATTGGGATGATGAAAATCTCAGTGGTCATACTGGTCATGACCTAGACGAGGAAATACTTGACCAGCTTCAGCCACATACCAATTTAAGGAAATTGACTGTACATGGTTACATGGGTGTCAGGTCTGCAGTTTGGATGACTCCATCCTTGATATGTAACTTAGAAACTCTACGTTTGCACAAGTGCTTGGGTTTAGAAACCCTTCCTCCTTTAGGGCAGTTGCCATTTCTCAGGATTTTAGACCTTTCAGACCTGCCACGAGTAAAGCAGCTTGGCTCTAATTTTCATGGGAGAGGTCAAAGTGGTGGTTTTCAATTATTGGAGATATTGTTTATTAGGAAATTGGAATCCTTAGAGATATGGAATGGTTCTCCAGAAGCTGAAGAAGATTATCAATGGTTTCCTTGCCTAAGAAAACTTTATATACAACAATGTTCTAAGCTGCAGGAACTACCGGCATTGCCTCTCAATGTAAGTAAATTAAAAATAGTTGATGTGGGATTGACTACTTTTCCCATGCACAAAATCAGCAACACCAGCTCAACCAGTTCTTCTTCCCTTGTTGAGATGGAAATCGTTGGCTGCAGAGACCTTACATCCCTTCCTTCCGTAGAGGTGCTGGGGAGTTTTACTGCACTCAAGCATTTAGAAATAAGCTATTGTGGAAACCTTAGTTCGCTTGGAGGATTACAAGCAATCCACACACTCAAGAGGCTGGCAATTTGGGATTGTCCTAAGCTTGCCCAGAAAACATCATTTTTATACATGGAGGACAAAGGAGGTGACTCCATCAGTGATGCACCTTTCTCCCTTGAACAACTCGAGACGAATGATCCCTTTTTGCTACTTGAAGAGCCATTGAGAAATCTCAGTTCTGTTCGAATTTTGAAAATAATGTTTAACAACATGCTAGTTTCCTTTCCAGCTGAGGCAGAGGATTGGTTGTTGCAAAATGCTTCATCTTTGCTTGAGTTGCACTTGTGGGATGTCATATCATTGCAGGCCCTCCCTTCCTGCTTGCTTAGGTTGTCTTCACTCGTGGTTTTGGATGTATGCCATACTCCTGAATTGCAGAGACTTCCACAACTCCCTTCCTCATTACAAAAGTTGATGATAACCTATTGTCACCCGGAATTAAAGGAACGCTATCAGAAGAATGGAGGCACTAATTGGTTTGATATTGCTCACATTCCTCATGTGGGCATATGCATTTAATGCACCTCCATCTCTATTCAGTAATTATTAATGCTGCCACCCCAACTTATATACCTTTGTTTTTTAACTTTAGAACTAACAATATGAGTTCAATTTAGCTACTATACCGTTTACATTGTTTCTTTTCTGCAGAAATTAAGGGATTTCTTTACATGGACACCACAGTCCCAGTCTATTCACAAGCTAAAGAATTGACTACTTTATCAGATTATCTGCAGGATTATTCCTTCTCTCATAAAACGAGAAACTTATGATTGATAGTGATAAACAATTTGTCCCCATTAAAGATCCTCTTGATTTTGAGATCCAAGATATAACTTCGCTAAATCTTATTCCAATCATACTGATGGTATATGTAGCTCTCCTTGACACTAGCAAGATGTTGGCGTTTCAAGAAAATAAAACTTTCGAACAAATTATCCTGAAAAACACAATTTTTTTTATATCAGCACTTCAAAAATGAAAAATCTCTTTTAGTCACAAATATCTACTACAACACAGCCATCATTGTTGTTTTTTCCCCATCAAGGTTAATATCCATGTTTGGTTTGAGCATTGACAAGCAAAGATGGAGTTTGGACTTGTAAAAAGATTACTACTTAAGTCGACTCATTATAGGCTTCAAGTCGACTCATTGTAAGGCATTCCATAACTTTGTGGTCATGGAAAACCAACTGTTAAGCATCCTAGGTTGCAAATGTTTTTTCTATGCTAGTTCGTTCCTAAATGTCTTGCTGTGCTTTAGAAGGAAGTGTGTACGCTTTTCTTAATGCTATTGAGTACACAAATAGCCACCATACATATCTATTTTTGATTGATTAGAGATTTATATCTTGAAGATGTCAACTCGATTCTTCACGTGGGTTCCTCGATGATTTCTCTCTGGCAAAACTCCTCTCCTCATGGAGATCCATCTTCAATAATGATCCTTTGGCCTCGTTTGATTTGAGCTTTTTGTTTGGACAAGAGAAAAATATTTTATTTTTTAAGTTTGATAACAAAAAATTTTATTTTGATATTAGAAAGTATTTAAGATGTAAACTAAAGTTAATTCAAATATTCATATTTGTGTTAGATATGAAATAAAGTTAATTTTTACAGTTTAAATTTGTGTTGGGCTAAAAAAATATCTCGAACCAAGTGAGACTTTTGAGTCTTGCCTCAATGAAATTCAGGGAACCCATGCTTGTCTAGTTCCCTTTCTCGATACAGATGGTGTCATCAACATCTCACCTTGAAGGAGCCCCCATCGAGATCTCATATGAAACTCTATTAAGAACACATTTTTTATGTCATTTCCTTCATGCCCATCACGTTCACACCTTATAGACAGTTGGGAATACTTGTTTGACATCACCCATTCCTTTTTTTAACACAAGCCAAAGACGTGATACCCTGAAACTTTTAAAACCAATTAAAGGAAGTAAATGTGGCAAGACATTGAAGTAGATTTACTTATTCTCATGGACTACATAAAGATGTCGAAATTGTAGATCGCTCGAGACCGCTACTCTGAAGAGATTGCTGGCACTCAAGATTGATGATGTTGTCGACCTAGCTTTCAAGATCGTTGACACTTCCACTTGCCTCTTGAGACTGACGCCACGTCCTTTGCTCATTGAAGTCTTCTATTCAATTCCATCTATGCATTACCAATGGAACCACCATTACTCTCGCTCACTCTCTCTCTTGAATTTCAAATATAGTTTTGAGATTGAGACTCTTCATATCTAGTCTTAAGTGATGTTTTTGTTTACAAAAGTTCATTGGTTCATCAAAACCTTAAAAAACCTGACTTAACATTTCCTCAATAAAAAGCTACTCAGAGAAACTCATACTTAATGAGTTTTTTACACATCAAAAACTCCATGTGCCTGAATTCTTCTTTAGCTCAAGGCCAACAGAATCTCTTGCTCAAGATCTCGTCTTGTACTAAGACCTCTAACTCTCCTCAATATTTGCTGCATGAACTCCAATAATGCCTTCGTTCCTGGTTGATAGTACCACCTTCAATGTGGAAACCTCAAGCAACATCAAAGCCTCATCGATGCTTTTTTCAGACCTTATCATAGTTGATAGTTCTTTAGACTTGATCATAGTTCATATCTAGAACAATTTTATGATGAAGGAATGCTAGAGAATTAGAATGGAGAAATGAAAGAGATTCTCTGCTACAAGAAATTCAGGTTCTCCAACTCGAAAGCTTAATGATGAGGGAAGAAACTTCCCCAGCATAAAGAGGATGCAAGATGAAAAGATTACATCAATACTAATTATTTTTTAGCATTTGTTCCTTAACTATTAAGTAACTATTTTGCAGTTTTCTCAAGTGTACATATCACAGCTCCATCTTGGCCAATATCCACTCTCGAGAGGGTGTAGTCCTTGAATGAACTATTTATGCACTATGTTTTCCCAACCGTCATATAAAACTGCAGTAAGACCAGCGATGATATATGGTGTTGAATGCTGACCTTCTAAGAGGAAACATACAAATAAAATAAATATTGCAGAAATGAGGATGCTAAGGTGGATGTATTGATATACACAAAAGGATAGAATGTATATCCGAAAGAAAGTTGATATTGCATCAATTGAGGATAAACTTAGAGAAAGTCGGCTTAGATGGTTTGGAGATATAAATCGTAGGTCGATTGAAGCTCCAGTTAGAAAAATTGAGTTATGGAATCTTGCTTATGTACAAAGAGGAAGAGAGAGACCAAAGAAAACATGACAAGAAACTATAAGGAGTGATTTTAGTTACTTAGACTTAGATAAGAATTTGATAATTGATAGAGCGCAATGGAAACAAAGGATTCATGTAGCTGACCCCACCTAGTGGGATTAAGGCTTGGTTGTTGTTTTTTCCCCAACCGTCATATAAACAACATTTGGTGAAGAGCTATGTTCTAGTGGTTGACATATCATTAATTGTTTTTAGTGGAAGGGCTTGGAAGAAGAAAATGAAACAAGAACAATCGTGTTGATCGTAATAAATCAACTTGAATGCTGGAGCAAGAAGTCATATTCAAGTTCCATTTTAGGGAAGACTTGAGTATTCTCTCTAGTGTTCAATAGGAAGTTGAGAGCCAAGAGAAGAAAGTAGGCAACCCTTACGACCTACAGGCGAAACTTCTAAAAGATGGATCTATTCCTCTTGGCATGTGTGCTAAGTCTAGAAGCTAGGGTCCAAACCCTTCGATGCCGAGGCTAGTCTCTAACCCCCTTGATATTGGGGATTGATCTGTATAGCCTGTTGGCGAGGCCAGGATCTAATCCCCAGGATGCCATGGCCTAATCCATATAGCTTTATGCCATGTCTTACCATTTATTCCCTCGATGCCATGGCTAGGATCTAATCCTGTGGTGCTGAGCTTGATCCCTATAGCCCAGTGCTAAGATCTGGCACATCTCAATGCTCCATCTTGAGTCATTGACTTGATCATTCGCATGTCCACATCCATGTTACCACCTTACTCGCTCATTCTCGCAACCTTGACTTGATTTTTGATGTGCCATGTCACTCTTACTCTTTTCAGATTTATCTTCCTACCTCAGTGGGTTCAAGTCCAGCGCCCTGCCCGTCAAGTAATGCGTAGCTGTCGAAAGACCATCGGGATCAACTCGTGGCGCTAGGGTGCTGTGTATGAGGACCAATGTCTCAACATTGACACCTCAAGGTATTCCTTGGGATGAAGACCCAACAACTTGGGACTACATCAGCTTGGGTTCTGAAAAGAAGATCTCTGAAAATGATGCTAGCTTAGTTTGAGAAAGAGAGCGAGAGAGCGAAGAGCTAATCTCGAGGTCTAATCTCAATGCCTCAATGCCTAGACCTTGATGACAACACTAAGCAAGGACCTAAGGGAACAGCCTACACCTGTCACCCAAAGATTGAATCGGACAATGCTTTGTGAGAGACAAATCCTAACATATCTCTGGGTGTCAGAGAAAAGGAGTTAAGGATTCCACTACCCTAAACTCCAATGGATGAGACAAAGATGAAGCTCACCCTGCTTTGTTGTACCATCATACATTGCCTCAAGATGTATACCATAAAATCTCACCTTTAATATGCTTAGTTTACTGGCTAATCACCAAAGTGAGAAAGACCTAAAGTATAACCTTTATGTATCCCAATTGTAATGTGGAACTCATTTGAATTCCTTTCAGTATTCTTTGTCTTGATATGTACCATATCATAAAACTTAAATCATTTATATATTTGAAGGGCACATATTTCTTTCCAATGCCAACTTGTTACCTTTTAGTCTTGGGAACGGACTAAGGAACCTGATTGGCCCAACTCGCGCAAAATTGATTTTTGACCTATACTTAATTTGACCTAACTAGATGCTATCCATATGATTCCTGGGTCATGTTTTGGTACTGCTGATTTTACTAAACCCGAGGCCCAACATGATCAGTAAACACTAATGTTATATTTATCCCTTCTGAATCACGACACCGTCATTGTTGTTGTTGTGTGGAATCTATCATTGTAATACTTTCTAGAGTTATGAGTAAGTTGTAGACTTGTAGCCTTTTTACTAGCCAAGCTCACAATCTAAGGATTTTACTGTTATTTTGTGCTAATATGAAATAATGAGTTTTTATATGAAATATGAATATGAAGTATTTGTTTATTCAGGTTTGAGGTTTGAACTTGATCTAACATGGATCCTATCCTTGATCCTTTCCGAGTATAAGCTCGATTTGGGACAGATGTAATTAGATCTGAATCTAAGCCAAACCGGAATGCCACTTAGATTGCATCAAGAAGGGGTGATTCCAGTTATAACACCTTTTTTCAAGCCAAGGTGAGGGTGGTGTGGTGTTTTATTAACGTAGTTTCGAAGCTCTTCTAAGAACCTTTGCTGTTATTTTCTTATCGAGTTGATAGGTTGTACGCTGTTTTGACATTATTCAGCTATTTTAGCATTATGTTGAAATTCATAAAAGATCATCTTATAATGTTACTTGAGATCTTTTTAATTTGGGTTATTTTCATTAGGGATAAAAGATAATTTTTGATATTTATTCTTGTTTTGAAATTTGTGAAAGATTTGAAATAAAATTAATTGTAGTTTGAGATGTCTGTATGATGTGAAATAAAGTTAATAGTTTTTTATTTTCAAATTGTATAGGATTATAGGATCTATATTTCTATAGAATTTAAAATATTGTTAGTTTAAGTTGTTGTTGTTGTTGTTAGTTTAACATTAATTTTTTTTTATGATGTGATATATATTTAATTTTAACTCTAATTAAAGTTAACTTTAGATGCAGTTTGGATGTCCTGTTGTAGTTTTAAGTAGTTTGGGTGCAATTTAGTTGTCTTTTTTCTGGTTTAATCATAATGATTTCATGATATTGTGTGACTTTACAATGTTGGCTACTTCGACGTATGCTTTCATGGTGGATTGTTGATGTTTTAATGCAGCATTTAAACGTTTTCTAGCAGTTTTGTTGCAACATTTTGGCATTGTGATACTTTTATTGCATATTTCTGTTGTTTTTCTTTAATCTATTTTGAATAGTTGGTGATATTATTCTTAGAAGTTTGGATGTGATTTTTTTTTTCTGACAAGTTATTAGTTATGATTTGATAAAATGCTACCAATATTATGATGTTTTGACTTTATTTTGAAACATATAGATGTTACTCTAATGTATTTGTCGGTTTCAAGTTTACTTTGATGGTAGATTGGTGGTATGATTTGTTCATAAAACTTTGATGTCATATTCGGGGAAATTGACGAAGGATCCTGTACGAGAGAGATCTAATCTGATGAAGGAAAACACAGAAGGGCAAATAAAAAAGAATGCATAAGATTTATATAGTTCAAAGAGATTTTCAGAATGTATAAAAGAGTTCACTATGTCAAAATGATCTAAGGATTTCATCGTGTGAAAGTGATTATAGATCTCTCAAAGTACACCATAGAAGTACTATGGTGTACTAAATTAGCAGTAATTGTCCCTTCTTCGGGAAGAGAAATTTTCAATTATAATTGAGAGAGGAAATGAGATTGATGAGAGATTGCTGATATGGCTATTCATTAGTTATAACTTTATCAAGTTTTGTTAGGACGCTGTTACTGTTGACAGAAATAAATGTTCAGAGAATTAGCGGCGTGCAGTGCTTCTAGCTCAGAATTAGTGTCAGAGAAATAGCAATCATCCAGAAAAGCGCACAAGGATTTAAGGTGGTCCAGGAAGGGAATCACCTACGTCCACCTGGGTGTCAGTTAGAAGAGATTTCACTAAAACCAGTTTCCATGCAAGATGGGTTACAAACATTGTGGACAAGGTTTCTTAGGATGCTGTTACATGTATGTTTGACCTTTTGTTCGGTCCCCCTCTCTGTGTCTCATCCAGAGGTATTTATAGGCGGGTTATAGTGGAGTTCAACAGATTTTTCGGAGGGGGGCGCTGAACACTTCTGTTGAGCCCATACCTGCAATCTCACCACTGTCAGCCACCGGAGGAACCAAAAATAGTGGGTGGAGCACGCGGCTTCTTGTTCTTTGTGACTAGTGGGAACTTTTATTGGGAAGAAGCTATGCTGACGTGGCGGTCTGATTGCAACATCCAGAGCCGGCGAAGTATCGTGTCTGCTTTTGTGGGAGGCTGTAGCATATTCATCGCACACGAGGTTAAGGATGCTTGATCTTCGTTCCCGAGGTTACGGAGGATGCCGATAGCTGAAACATCGTGCCCGACATGTATGGCTGGGATGTAGCTTAAGCATTATGACCGATGGTACAGAGGATGCTGTTGGCATAATCATTGTGGCTGCTGTTACCGAAGGTCGAACCAGCGGGAATGAGGTCCAAAGTCTGCAAAAGAGAAACTTGGTTAATTATTATTGATGATGAGGTTTGAGAGGGTCCCTCGGTGCTACGTGTATGACTGTGATGCGACGACGAATCTAGGTGTAAACAGTTACGTATCTTCTTGATCTGTAAGTCTACTAGATGATTAGTTGCAAGGTTAGAGCGAGAGTTAATTGGTCATTATAATGGTTACTTGGGGGACTAGTAGTTGCTTGTGCAGTGCTAACAAGTTAGGTAAAAAAAAAAAATGATATGTTACTTGTAGTGATGAAAAATTGTAAGTTCATAGGTATGAACCTCACATGATATAACTTCTTATTCAATAGGTTATGAGGAAGGCTGGAAATATCGTTGAGGCCAAACTCATACTCCGAAATTTTGGAGAAAAATATCATAAAACGTGGTTCGATATCACTCGAGTTTACTAATTAAAAATAGTGGAATCCTTGCCGAACCTACTTCATACTTCAATGAGGTACGAGGCATCAATTGTTCTTCTTAACACAATCTCAATTCGGTGTCAGTTAGTGTTTTTAATATAGTCTATCCAATTATTGCAAGAACCATTAATGTTATTTCACTATTGAGGGTGGAGGGATAGTTGCTTCCATGTTGAATATTAAATTTTATTTTATTTTATATCTTATATATATCTCAATATATTCATATCTTAATATAAATATTAATTTTATTTCAAATCATTCATAAATATTAATCTCATTCAAATTTATATTTAACATTGATTACAATTAGTATGATAAAACAAATACATACTAAAAGATTAGGAGGATTTACATACAAAATACTGAATTCATCATAAATTACGCATTTCACCATCTTTTAGTAAATATTACACATATCATACTTTTTTTACATTTTTATTGTTATAATAGAAATATAAAACTCATAAGCAGAGTGTGATATGTGTAATATTTACTAAAAGATGTGAGTAATTTGTGATGAATTCAGTGTTCTGTGTGTAAATTTTTCAAAAAATTATTACATATATTTCAAAATTAAAGGTATAAGACAAAATGCTTTAACTGGCTTGAAACAGATCTAATTTAAGAGAAAAAAAACAAATTCATTAAGAAATAGAAACAAAGTAAAGGAAATGATGCATGACAAAATGGAATTAAAGCACTTCATATTGCTAATTTAATTTGTGCTATGACAAGAAATAAAATCTAACAAAATTTAATGCTTCCAAATTTTAGTATGAAATTTATTTTCTGCTTTATAGCCTTTGGATTTGCTTTTATAATTGTGCAACTAATGCTGAGCACAAATCTTAAAGCAAATTTAGGGCCCTTATTTCATAGGATTTATAGTTCATGAATGAAATTTTTGTTTCTGAATAGAGTACTTAAAAAATCAAATAGAATTTATAGTTCAATTTGAGCTTATTCCTTTAGACTTTTGCTACACATCTCAATAATTGATCGATAGTAATTTAAGCTTTATTATATTAAATTATTTAATAAATTAATTATTAATTTATTAAATAATTTAATATATTAAAATCTTAAATAATAGTGAGTTAATTTATAAGTTACAAACTCTAATACGAAAAAATATTATTTTATTTCACATATTTAATAATTTTTAATAAAAATATTAATTTTATTTCATATTTTAGACTAAAATATTTGAATCAAATATTTTGATTTAAGATGTGAAATAAAATTAATATTTTTATTAAAAATTATTGAGTATGTGAAGTAAAATAATATTATTTTATATTAAAATTTATGTAAAATAATTAAAAAA
>JAEMOT010001277.1:1578-12763 GCA_019297695.1 Apostasia ramifera
GGGTTAGGTGAAGTTGATTGTGACAGGTGTTACCTCGTACCCTCGTGCCCGAGGTTACGAAGTTTAATCCTGGGTCGTCGTGAACGATGGTAGGTTGAACCGTCGTGCCCGATATTTGACCTGGGTCAAGAGTCCTGCAAAAACTGGAAGTTGAGTCAGCAAATCAAATCAATCAAACACAAACCTGACAGGCGCCACGTGTTCGGCCAGGATGCAGCGCAGGAACCAAGTGTTAACACAAATATAAATTGTATAATTAAGAGTACTAACATACATTAACCTTCTAATCGATCACTAAATAAGCGAATTCAGTTCAATCAAAATGATACAAGAAGCATAAGTGGCATAATTGCGATAACTAGGTGGAAATGCTTAATTTTTAAATGAATTTTGTTTAAATGCTAGTTTTTCGTTAAAAACAATGAAAATCTTCAAATTATCGTGTGGCCACTAAATCTTACATTAAATAACTTGATATATAATGCGATAGTCTCTAAAGATATATATTTAGCTAGAATTTATCGATATAGTAATAAGTAATTGTATAACTGCCACTTTTCACTTTTAATATACAAATATGTAACAAATGTCTCTAAATACGTAAATTAAGTTGAAATATACTGATATACTATTTAATAGTTTCATACATGTTAATTTTTTGTTAAAATACCTTAATATACTTTAAATCAATCTTTAAATATGAGTATTTAGTTTACATTAATCAATGAAATAAATATATCTAAATTATGTAATTGAGAGTACTCACATATGATGCTTGTATAATATTAAAATACACTTAAAAATAATCGAATTGCTATATAATTAATAGTATTTAGCAAAATCAACATCAGATGCATTAAGTCGGTCTCTAAATCGGAGATGTTACTTTAAATTCATTGATATGGCAATAAATAATCGGATAATTGCCATTGCAAAGTTGAAATTTATTGATATGCAACAAATTAGTCTCTAAAATCGTATATGGCAATGAATAATCGGATAATTGCCATTGCAAAGTTGAAATTTGTTGATATGCAACAAATTAATCTCTAAAATCGTATACAAACTTGTAATACAATGATATACTATCAAATCAATGGATAAATACGAGTATTAAGGTAAAATAGATTATTATAAATCAAATAAGTCCCTACACTATTGGTTTTTATTTAAATACATCGATTTAACAAATATAAGTTGTGTAATTAAGACAATTAAGTTGAAATAACTTGATATGTAGTAAATCATTGCCTAAAAGCTTGTATTTTTGTCTAATACATTGAAAAGTTATCGTGTGGTTGTAGAATTATGAGTATTTATTTAAAATAATTTAATATGCAAAAAAATCAGACTATAAACACGTGTATTTAGATAAACTTCAACGGTAGAGCAGCGAATACTTATATAATTATCGCTATTACGTTTAAATACAATGATATGTAGTAAATCAGTATTTAAAAGTGTCTATTAAGTTTAAATTGATCAATATGCTGTTTACTAGTTAAATAATTGCCAGTATTTAGTTAAAAAAACCATAATATACGTTAAATTGATCACTAAATATTTATATTCGGATAAAATACATCTATATAATAATAATAAATTATGTAACTATGATTACTATGCTAAAATAACTTCATATGCTATAAATTGTTATTTAAATATTTATATTCTATTAAAATATGTTCACAAATCATTAAAACATATTAGCACTCCTAGTATTTACATAATATAACCAGATGTTTCTGTAAATTGGCGTCTAAACACTTGCATTCCACTAAAATTCCTTAATGTTGTAATGAATAGTCTTATAATTATTTCTTATATAGTTTTACTGTTCAATTCAATTACATTGATATACAACGAATTAGTCTCCGATTTGTAAACAATGATATATAAGCAAATTAGTCACTTAAAGTTTCCAGATAGTTTGAATACGTTGATATACTTTCAAATATAATTATAATTATTGGTATTAAGTTACAATACCACAATTCGCTTCTAATCGATCACTAAATAAGCGAATTCAATTCAATCATAATGATATAAGAAGTATAAGTGGCATAATTGCGATAACTAGGTGGAAATGCTTAATTTTTAAATGAATTTTGTTTAAATGCCAGTTTTTCGTTAAAAAACAATGAAGACCTTCAAATTATCGTGTGACCACTAAACCTTAGATTAAATAACTTGATATATAATGCGATAGTCTCTAAAGATATATATTTAGCTAGAATTCATCGATATAGTAATAAGTAATTGTATAATTGCCACTTTTCACTTTTAATATATAAATATGTAACAAATGTCTCTAAATGCAATAATTAAGTTGAAATATATTGATGTACTATTTAATAGTTTCATAAATATCAATAATTAATTAAAATATCTTAAAATACATTAAATCAGTCTTTAAATATGAGTATTTAGTTTACATTAATCGATGAAATAAATATAAATTATGTAATTGAGAGTACCAACAAATGATGCTTGTATAATATTAAAATACACTAAAAAATAACCGAATTGCTATATAATTAATAGTATTCAGCAAAATCAACATCAGATGCATTAAGTCGGTCTATAAATCGGAGATGTTACTTTAAATTCATTGATACGACAATAAATAATCGGATAATTGCCATTGCAAAGTTGAAATATGTTGATATGCAACAGATTAGTCTCTAAAATCGTATACAAACTTGTAATACAAGGATATACTATCAAATCAATCCAAAAATGCGAGTATTAAGGTAAAATAGGTTATTATAAGTCGAATAAGTACCTATACTATTGGTTTTTGTTTAAATACATCGATTTAACTAATATAAGTTGTGTAATTATGATAATTAAATTGAAATAACTTGACACATAGTGAATTATTGTCTAAAAACTTGAATTTGTTTTTATTTATTTATGTTAAAAAGCTTCATATAGATAAGATTAAAGTTAAATTACATATATTCTATTAAAATATAATAAAAACACATTGAATACTCACATAATTGTTTGTATTCAGTTAAAATAACTTATTATACATTGAATCGTACTTTAAATACTTGTACTCCACTTGAATTCAATGTAATTCAATAAATAGCTGCAAAAACGTCACTATTTAACTCCAATTCATTGATATATCATAAATCAGACCCAAAAAGAGCTTATTCTCTTAAAAATGATCGATATACTGACAATAAAGCAAACATTAGGTGTGTAATTAGAGTATTATGTTAAAAAACCTTCATAGAGACAAGATTTAAGTCAAATTGCATATATTCTCTTCAAATATAATAAAAACTAATTGAATACTCACACAATTGCTTGTATCCAGTTAAAATAACTTATTATGCAATAAATTATACTTTAAATACTTGTACTCCACTTGAATTCAACGTAATGCAATGAATAGTTGCAAAAACATCACTATTCAACTAAAATTCATTGATATGTCATAAATCATACTCTAAAAGAGCCAATTCTCTTAACATTGATCGATATACTAACAAATAGATATGTAATTATAGAAACATTAGGTTTGTAATCAGAGTATTATGTTAAAAAACGTTCATATAGACAAGATTAAAATCTAATTGCATATATTCTCTTCAAACATATTAAAAACTAATTTAATACTCTCACAATTGCATGTATTCAATTAAAATAACTTATTATTGAATGAATCGTACTCTAAATGCTTGTACTCCACTTGAATTCAACGTAATGCAATGAATAGCCGCAAAAACATCATTATTCAACTCAAGTGCATTGATATGTCATAAATCAGTCCCTAAAAGAGCCTATTCTCTTAAAATTGATCGATATACTAATAAAAAGATGTATAATTGTAGGTATTATATTAAAACGCAATCAAATGTCCCTAATAGATCACCACATATCATTGTTCGACTTAAATACAATAATATAGCAAATATTAGGTGTGTAATGAGAGTATTATGTTAAAAAACCTTCATATAGACAAGATTAAAGTAAAATTGCATATATTTTTTTCAAATATAAAAAACACTAATTGAATACTCACACAATTGCTTGTATTCAGTGAAAATAATTTATTATGCAATAAATCGTACTCTAAATACTTGTACTCCACTTGAATTCAACATAATGCAATGAATAGCTGCAAAAATATCACTATTCAACTCAAATTCACTTATGTGTCACAAATCAGACCGTAAAAATGCTTATTCGCTTAAACTTGATCGATATACCGACAAATAGATGTGTAATTATTGGTATTACATTAAAATGCAATCAAATATCCCGAATAGATCGCCAAATATCAATTTTAGTTTGAAATACATCAATATAATAAATATTAGTTGTGTAATCAGAGTATTATGTTAAAAAACCTTCACATAAAAAAGAGTAAAATCAAATTAAATATATTCTCTTCAAATACATTAAAAACTAATTGAATATTCACACAATTGCTTGTATTCAGTTAAAATAACTTATTATATAATGAATCGTACGATAAATGCTTGTACTCTACTTGAATTCAACGTAAAGTAATGAATAGCCGCAAAAACATCACTATTCGACTCAACTGCATTGATATATCATAAATTAGTCCCTAAAAGAGCCTATTCTCTTAAAATTGATTGATATACTAATAAAAAGATGTATAATTATAGGTATTACATTAAAACACAATCAAATGTCCCTAATAGATTGCCACATAATATTCTTCGACTGAAATACAATAATATAGCAAACATTAGGTGTGTAATCAGAGTATTATGTTAGAAAACTATCATACAGGCAATATTAAAGTCAAATTGCATATATTCCCTTCAAATACAATAAAAACTAATTGAATACTCACACATTTGCTTGTATTCAGTTAAAATAACTTATTATGTAATGAATCGAACTCTAAATGCTTGTACTCAACTTGAATTCAATGTAATGCAATGAATAGGCGCAAAAACCTCACTATGCAACTCAAATGTATTGATATGTCATAAATTAGTCCCTAAAAGAGTCTATTCTCTTAAAGTTGATTTAATACTGACAAATAGTTGTGTCATTATAGGTATTACTCTAAAACGCAATCAAATATTCCTAATAGATCACCAAATATCAATTTTCAATTGAAATACATCAATATAGCAAACATTAGGTGTGTAATCAGAGTATTAAGTTAAAAAACCTTCATATAGACAAGTTTAAAGTTAAATTGCGTATATGCTTTTCCAAAATAAGAAAAACTAATTGAATACTTACACAATTGCTTTTATTCAGTTAAAATAACTTATTATGTATTGAATCGTACTCTAAATACTTGAACTCTCCTTGAATTCAATGTAATGCAAAGAATAGCTGCAAAAACATCACTATTCAACTAAAATTCATTGATATGTCATAAATTAGACCCTAAAAGAGCCTATTCTCAAAACATCGATCGATATACTGATAAATAGATGTATAATTATATGTATTACATTAAAACGCAATCAAATGTCCCTAATAGATCGCCAAATATCAATTTTCGATTGAAATACATCAATATAGCAAACATTAGGTGTGTAATCAGAGTATTACGTTAAAAAACCTTCATATTGACGAGATTAAAGTAAAATTGCATATATTCTCTTTCAATACAATAAAAACTAATTAAAAACTCACACAATTGCTTGTACTCAGCTAAAATAACTTATTATGCAATGAATCGTACTCTATATACTTGTACTCCACTTGCATTCAACGTAATACAATGAATAGCTGTAAAAACATCACGATTCAACTCAAATTCATTGATATGTCATAAATTAGACCCTAAAGAGCTTATTCTCTTAAAATTGATCTATATACTGACAAATAGATGTGTAATTATAGGTATTTGATTAAAATGCAATCAAATGTCTCGAATAGATCGCCAAATATCAATTTTAGTTTGAAATACATCAATATAATAAATATTAGTTGTGTAATCAGAGTATTATGTTAAAAAATCTTCACATAGACAAGTAAAGTCAAATTAAATATATTCTCTTCAAATACATTAAAAACTAATTGAATACTCACACAATTGCTTGTATTCAGCTAAAATAACTTATTATGCAATGAATCATACTCTAAATACTTGTACTCCACTTGAATTCAACGTAATGCAATGAATAGCAGCAAAAACATCACTATTCAACTCAACTGCATTGATATATCATAAATCAGTCCTAAATATTCTCTTAAAATTGATTGATATACTAACAAAAAGATATATAATTATAAGTATTAAATTAAAACGTAATCAAATGTCCCTAATAGATCGCCACATATTATTTTTCGACTGAACTAAAACTATATAGAAAATATTAGGTGTGTAATCAGAGTATTATGTTAAACAACCTTTATATAGACAAGATTAAAGTCAAATTGCATATATTCTCTTCAAATACAATAAAAGCTAATTCAATACTCACACAATTGCTTGTATTCAGTTAAAATAACTTATTATGCAAAGAATCGTACTCTAAGTGCTTGTACTCCACTTGAATTCAATGTAATGTAATGAATAGCTGCAAAAATATCGCTATTCAACTCATATCCATTAAAATGTCATAAATCAGACACTAAAAGAGCATATTCTCTTAAAATTGATCGATATACTGATAAATAGATGTGTAATTAAAGAAATATTAGATTTATAATCAGAGTATTATGTTTAAAAACCTTGAAATAGACAAGATTAAAATCTAATTGCATATATTTTCTTCCAATACAATAAAAACTAATTAAAAACTCACACAATTGCTTGTATTCAGCTAAAATAACTTATTATGCAATGAATCGTACTCTAAATACTTGTACTCCACTTGAATTCAACGTAATGCAATGAATAGCAGCTAAAACATCACTATTCAACTCAACTGCATTGATATATCATAAATCAGTCCTAAATATTCTCTTAAAATTGATTAATATACTAACAAAAAGATATATAATTATAGGTATTAAATTAAAACGCAATCAAATGTCCCTAATAGATCGCCACATATCATTTTTCTACTGAACTAAAACTATATAGAAAATATTAGGTGTGTAATCAGAGTATTATGTTAAACAACCTTTATATAGACAAGATTAAAGTCAAATTGCATATATTCTCTTCAAATACAATAAAAGCTAATTCAATACTCACACAATTGCTTGTATTCAGTTAAAATAACTTATTATGCAATGAATCGTACTCTAAGTGCTTGTACTCCACTTGAATTCAATGTAATGCAATGAATAGCTGCAAAAACATCGCTATTCAACTCATATCCATTAAAATGTCATAGATCAGACACTAAAAGAGCCTATTCTCTTAAAATTGATCGATATACTGACAAATAGATGTGCAATTAAAGAAATATTAGATTTATAATCAGAGTATTATGTTTAAAAACCTTCAAATAGACAAGATTAAAATCTAATTGCATATACTCTCTTCAAATACATTAAAAACTAATTGAATACTCTCACAATTTTATGTATTCAGTTAAAATAATTTATTATGCAATAAATCGTACTCTAAATGCTTATACTCCACTTACATTCAACGTAATGCAATAAATAGCTGCAAAAAGGTAACTATTCAACTCAAATTTATTTATATGTCATAAATTAGACCCTAAAAGTGCTTATTCTCTTAAAATTGATCGATATACTGACAAATAGATCTATAATTATAGGTATTATATTAAAATACAATTAAATATCCCTAATAGATCGCCAAATATCAATTTTTGATTGAAATACATTAATATAGAAAACATTAGGTTTGTAATTAGACCCTAAAAGAGTCTATTCTTTTAAATTGATTGATATACTGACAAATTATTGTGTAATTATAGGTATTACTCTAAAATACAATCAAATGTCCCTAATAGATCGCCAAATATCAATTTTCAATTGAAATACATTAATATAGCAAAATTAGGTGTGTAATCAGAGTATTATGTTAAAAAATATTCATATAGACAAGATTAAAGTTAAATTGCATATATTATCTTCAAATACAACAAAAACTATTTAAATTCTCACACAATTGCTTGTATTTAGTTAAAATAACTTATTATGCAATGAATCGTACTCTATATACTTGTACTCCACTTGAATTCAGCGTAATGCAATGAATAGCTGCAAAAATATCAATATTCAACTCAAATTCATTGATATGTCATAAATCAGACCGTAAAAGAGCTTATTCTCTTAAAATTAATGGATATACAGACAAATAGATGTGAAATTATAGGAATTATATTAAATTACAATCAAATGCCCCTAATATATAGCCAAATATCAATTTTAGATTGAAATACATCAATATAGCAAACATTAGGTGTGTAATCAGAGTATTTTGTTAAAAAACCTTCATATAGACAAGATTAAAGTCAAATTGCATATATTCTCTTCAAATACATTAAACATTAATTGAATACTCACACAATTGCTTGTATTCAGTTAAAATAACTTATTATGCAATGAATCGTACTCTAAATGCTTATACTCTACTTGAATTCAACGTAATGCAATGAATAGCTGCAAAAACATCACTATTCAACTAAAATTCATTGATATGTCATAAATCAGACTCTAAAAGAGCCTATTCTCTTAAAAGTGATCAATTTACTGATAAATAGATGTGTAATTATAGGTATTACATTAAAACGCAGTCAATGGTCCCTAATAGATCGCCACATAACATTCTTCGACTGAAATACAATAATATAGCAAATATTAGGTGTGTAATCAGAGTATTACGTTAAAATACCATCATATAGACAATATTAATGTCAAATTGCATATATTCTCTTCAAATACAATAAAAACTAATTGAATACTCACACAATTGCTTGTATTCAGTTAAAAAAACTTATTATGCAATGAATCGTACTCTAAATGCTTGTACTCAACTTGAATTCAACGTAATGCAATGAATAGTCGCAAAAACTTCACTATTCAACTCAAATGCATTAATATGTCATAAATTAGTCCCTAAAAGAGTCTATTCTCTTAAAGTTGATTGATATACTAACAAATAGTTGTGTCATTATAGGTATTACTCTAAAACGCAATCAAATATTCCTAATAGAACACCAAATATCAATTTTCAATTGAAAGACATCAATAGAGCAAACATTAGGTGTGTAATAAGAGTATGATGTTAAAAAACCTTCATATAGACAAGATTAAAGTCAAATTGCTTATATTCCCTTCAAAAATAAGAAAAACTAATTGAATACTCACACAATTGCTTTTATTCAGTTAAAAAAACTTATTATGCATTGAATCGTACTCTAAATACTTGAACTCTCCTTGAATTCAATGTAATGCAATGAATAGCTGCAAAAACATCACTATTCAACTAAAATTCATTGATATGTCATAAATCAGAACCTAAAAGAGCCTATTCGCTTAACATTGATCGATGTACTGATAAATTGATGTATAATTATAGGTATTACATAAAGACGCAATCAAATATCCCTAATAGATAGTCAAATATCAATTTTCGATTGAAATACATCAATATAGCAAACATTAAGTGTGTAATCAGAGTATTATGTTAGAAACCCTTCATATTGACGAGATTAAAGTAACATTGCATATATTTTCTTCAAATACAATAAAAACTAATTAAAAACTCATACAATTACTTGTATTCAGCTAAAATAACTTATTACGCAATGAATCGTACTCTATATACTTGTACTCCACTTGCATTCAACGTAATACAATGAATAGCTGTAAAAACATCACGATTCAACTCAAATTCATTGATATGTCATAAATTAGACCCTAAAGAGCTTATTCTCTTAAAATTGATCTATATACTGACAAATAGATGTGTAATTATAGGTATTTGATTAAAATGCAATCAAATGTCTCGAATAGATCGCCAAATATCAATTTTAGTTTGAAATACATCAATATAATAAATATTAGTTGTGTAATCAGAGTATTATGTTGAAAAACCTTCACATAGACAAGAGTAAAGTCAAATTAAATATATTCTCTTCAAATACATTAAAAACTAATTGAAGACTCAAACAATTGCTTGTATTCAGCTAAAATAACTTATTATGCAATGAATCGTACTCAAAATACTTGTACTCTACTTGAGTTCAACGTAATGCAATGAATAACAGCAAAAACATCACTATTCAACTCAACTGCATTGATATATCATAAATCAGTCCCAAAAAGAGCCTATTCTCTTAAATTGATTGATATACTAACAAAAAGATGCATAATTATAGGTATTAAATTAAAACGCAATCAAATGTCCCTGATAGATCGCCACATATTATTTTTCATCTGAAATACAACTATATAGCAAACATTAGGTGTGTAATCAGTGTATTATGTTAAAAAACCTTTATATAGACAAGATTAAAGTAAAATTGCATATATTCTCTTCAAATACAAAAAAAGCTAATTGAATACTCACACAATTGCTTGTATTCAGTTAAACTAACTTATGAATCGTACTCTAAGTGCTTGTACTCCACCTAAATTCAATGTAATGCAATGAATAGCTGCAAAAACATCACTATTCAACTCAAAGCCATCGATATATCATAAATCAGACACTAAAAGAGCCAATTCTCTTAAAAGTGATCGATATACTGACAAATAGATGTGTAATTAAAGAAACATTAGGTTTGTAATCAGAGTATTATGTTAAAAAACCATCATACAGATAATATTAAAGTTAAATTGCATATATTCTCTTCAAATACAATAAAAGCTAATTGAATACTCACACAATTGCTTGTATTCTGTTAAAATAACTTATTATGCAATGAATCGTACTCTAAATACTTGTACTCCACTTGAATTCATCGTAATGCAATGAATAGCCGCAAAAACATCACTATTCAACTCAAATTCATTGATATGTCATAAATCAGATCCTAAAAGAGCTTATTCTCATAAATTTGATCGATATACTGACAAATAGATATGTAATTATTGGTATTACATTAACATGCAATCAAATGTCTCTAATAAATCGCCAAATATCAATTTTAGATTGAAATACAATAATATAACAAATATTATGTGTGTAATTAGAGTATTATATAAAAAAACCTTCATATAGACAAGAGTAAAGTCATATTGCATATATTCTCTTCAAATATATTAAACATTAATTGAATACTCATAGAATTGCTGA
>JAEMOT010001281.1:0-19659 GCA_019297695.1 Apostasia ramifera
CTGCCCAAATTTGGTAGTTGTCTCCGTCGAACACCGGCGGAGCAATTGAGGAGAAACTAGCTTTGGTCTCCATTACTGCTCAAACTTATACACAGGTCCCTTAAGAAGAAAGCTCTGATACTAATTGTTGGAATTTTTCAATGAGAAAAAGAGAGAGGAAACTGAAACTAATTGCTGCAGATTGAAGGGAAATCAAAATACTTTCATTAACATGAAGCATTACAATTTAAAGCTTAAAAAATAACAAATTTCTAAAAAATAGCCATGATAAACTGAATAACTAACTCCTAAAAATAAGGAACAAACTTGACTCAATCAAACTCTAACAAATTCAGCAGTCCTAAGCATGTATTCCAACAATTATCAGCATCGCCTCTTCGACAGTCAGGTAGTGTGCTGTCGGTAAACCGTCGCTAAAAATATCAACGTCTGTCCAGCCATTAATAGTCAGTTTCAAGCAACACTGATAACTCGTTTCCTTATAGCATTTCACTTATTCCAAGGTTAGCTTATCAACGAAAGCAAATCTAGTCTCTTCCAGATTCATTCGTGGTCCTTCTTTCATTTTGGTTGTTGTCGAACCTCAGCTTAATCATTGTCTTAGAATCTTTTAAGCTATCAACTCTCATAAACGTTTAAGCTTGTAAGAATAATGTAACTAATTTATGTATTATACTGCACGAAGCACTCATACATGAGTTAAACCTATTTTTTTTCGCACACGAATTTAAGATTATATCAGGTAGAATAAAGGTACTAAGGGGGCGTTTAGTTCAGTGTTATCTCAATGTTATGTTATGTTATTTTTAGAAAGTAATTGTTTGATTTAATGACATCTTTAAATAATATTATAATTAATTACAAAAATATCATTATATGCTGACATCTAGATGTCACCCCAAATCGGGCGACATCTCAAAATAACACCGTCAATTTATTATTATAATGTCAATAACTTCTAACTAAACAAAAATAATTTGGATAACATTGATATTTTCTAATATCATAACATTGAACCAAACAAATGTCCATTGATGAATAACAATGACATTTAGATAACATGACATCTAAATAATATTGACACTGAGATAACACTGAACAAAACGTCCCCTAAGTCATTACTAACGATCACACTTAGACCATTCAATTACGTTTTTTTTTCAGCGCATCAAACTCGAGTCCCTTGAATTGGGTATGACTGGATGGCAACTGTATGACTATATATATTTTGTCTTTTAGTGAATTTTTCTTTTTTTATAATGTTTTCTAGTGAAATTATCAGATAAAAAAACTAACATATTACACATTATTGTATTTATTTCGTCAACCATCTACAAATTATAATAAAAAAATTATTGATAATAGAATATATTCAAGCTGTACATCAAATTATAAATTTAATCACATTGAAATTGAATATATATTGTATTGTATTTTATTATTTAAAAATAAGAAGAACGCTTCGCAAGTATATAAAAAGTAAATATTTGGTTAAATTGCATATAGGTTTTGATTTATTAGATTATTGCATGTTTACCCCCCCAAATTTATACTGTTCAATAAAGTTCCCCAAGCTACGAATTTTACTGTCGTTTGTTTCTAGGGTTGTTACAGATCCGATATCGAGCCGATCTAATACCGGCTTGAAATCAAATTAATTATATTTTAATCGACTTAAAATCGACTCGAGCTTGATTGGGTTCAACTCTGAGCCGGCTTGAGTTGATTCCAATAGACTTCGAGCCGATTTCGATTCATTTTCAAGCCGCCTCGAAAATAAATCAAATCTCAATTTTTTTTTAAGCCGATCTCAAGCCGGGTAAGCTCGACTCGATCCGACTAGAGATCGGCTCGGTTTATAATATATATATTATATAACATATATATATATATTATACATATATTATATGTACATATTATAATATAAAATATATTTTAATTCGAGCTAATTTCAAGCTGGTTCTAACCGAGCCTATTTGGCTCGAAATCGGCTCGAAATTATTATCGAGCCAAACTTTTGGCTCATTAGTCAGCTCATTTAGATCGACTTAATTTCGATTCGATCTAAAATTGATTCGATTTTCGATCTTCGATCCATATTAACACCCTTATTTGTTTCATTGGACTTTATACATTAATTTTACCTGATTTTTCAATTGTTCCCTTATTTTATTTATTCACCATCTCTTGCTTCATGGGACACTTAAGTAATATTTGCGTTAATACAAAATTAATAATCTTCATCAAAAATTAAATATCTTTCATGGTACAAAATAGAATATTATATATATATATTCTATTTATATTTATTAGAAATTAATTTAAATAATATTTATGTAATATTTAAAATTATAAAATGACATAATAAATAAATTTAAAATAGTGATTAATTAATAAAAATAATATATAAAATAAAGAGGGGACATTTACATACATGCCATACAAATTTTTTAATTAATATTACATTATACATATTTTTTTAATAAAATTTATTTTATAAAATAATTAAAAAATTTAAAAAAAAATATGTGTAATATAATACATAGAAATTTGTGTACGTAATATGTAAAAATTTCAACAAATTAAGAGATATATAGATTGAGACAAAAGTTGATATACAAATTATAATAAAAACTTAAGTTGGGATTGATCTATCCCAAAAATATCAAAGATATATATTCCAGCTCGCTCTAAATAAAATTAATTTAACTCCAACTAGACTCTCACTATATGTATAAATAATGATAATATATATTTAATATGATATATATACTTTATACAGTATATATTAAAACAATTAATGTATAAATATTAA
Source organism: Apostasia ramifera (assembly GCA_019297695.1). Lineage (NCBI taxonomy): Eukaryota > Viridiplantae > Streptophyta > Magnoliopsida > Asparagales > Orchidaceae > Apostasia > Apostasia ramifera. The sequence goes on from JAEMOT010001281.1 coordinate 2,816, forward strand.
ATTCATACATGTATAATATATATATAATTAAAAATAAATATTTGTATGTAAAATAAATATTTATATTATAAATTAAAATTTAAAATTTAATTTAATTTAACTCAAAAATAAACTCAAAATTGACTTGAGTACTTGCATGTAATATCCCACCCGGCCTGCTAAGTAGTTAGCCCTGTCAACGAATCAGATCTGGATCGGATTGACCCCGACCCGAATCCGATTCCAATATATCTAGATCGGATTAAAAAGTGGATTGGATCGAGGTCAACCTAGATCCATTCCATAACCCGCCACGGTTCGGATTTTCGGATCGGATTTCGGGTCGACCCGGAACTTTTTTTAAATAATTTAACTCTATTTTTTCAATAAGTATAACTATTAGTTGTATATATATTCTTATATTTTTAAATAAAATTTTGATCATTAAAATTTACAATATAAATTCATTATAGTAGAAAATATAGGGATAATATATAAACATCTAAAGATTATATTAATGACATCAGCATTATATTATAATATTACAAAACATAGAACCTACAGTATGAATGAAAATATTACACAAAAAATAAAGCGCAATTCTTTTTAAAGCTAGCACTAAATATTTCATCTCAATGGTAAAAAATATTTGTAGCTATTAATCCTACCTCACAATTCAAGCACTTCTTGTTTACTGTACTTAAAATAATTTGCAATAGTCTCTTTAACAATTATAGACCTCAGTCATATTTCAAAATCTTTATAAAATAAAACAATAATTAACATATGCAATTAAATAATAAATATATAAACGTAAAATAATTTCATACATATAAATTTCGGGTCGGATTTTTTTCGGGTCGGATCAGCATCGACCCGGATCCGACCCGGCAATACTTAAACGGAGCGGGTCGATTTTTCGGAATAATTGTGCGGGTAAAAAATTTATTTCGTTTTATAAAATAATCTGTTCGGATCATGGATCGGATCGGATCAAGATCCGACCCATTTACAGGCCTATAAGTAGTCATGCTGTGTATTAAAGAGATCGCCTCTCCGGCCTTATCCGAGAGGTAATCTATAAGCACGTCCATGGATTCAATAAGTGCCGCCGGCCGGCTCCTCCTCCTTCTCGTGCTGCTCGCCGCGGCGGCGACAAGCACGGCGGAGCATGCGTGGGTGAGTCTAACCGGAACGCCGGCCGGAGATCGAGAGGCGAACACAGCCGGCAAATTAATTGAGAAGCTGTTCAACAACAGACATCGGTTCGAACAGGGGAGGTACGGGATAAGTCTCGTCTTAGGCTCTGTGCTGTCTGCTTACATGCAGCGGGACGAGGGTAGGAGCGTGTATGATGTCTTGTTTGGGGCCGAAATGAGAGAGCATATGATCATGATGAACGGCCAGAATCTGCAAATAACGAAGCGGCTGGTCGTTGCGAACATGATCCTCGAAGTGCCTGATGATCTTCGTCTGCGCGCCAAAATCACTCACATGGTATCGTTTACAGCAATCCCTCCTCCCCAGAATTGATCTGCAGCTTCGATCCATCGTGATCAGTTTCTGCATGATATCGATCCTTAACTCTAATTGTCTGTCAGACTCCCTCTCTCTCTCCCCCCCCTCTCTCTGTGTACACCCTCTTTAAAATAACAGTTGCATGCGTTACTAATAATCATCTGTTTGCAACTGATTAAAAAAGTACGGCTTTTAACAGGCTTCTAAGTCAAATAATAAGTGGCAAGAGGGGCACAAGAATGAATCGTCACACATCGAAAAAAGGAAAGATTCTAAGCTGTATAAATAGATAACGTAATCTCAAATAAGAGATGCGCTTTCTGGGACAAAACTGTAAAACTAATAATGAAAAACTTTATGATTAAGTTTTTGTAAAGCCAAAGTGAACAATACCTCTACAATGATATCACAGTGTTATATGACTATTTAAAAAAAAAAAGAATTTGGGTAAACTGCATATAGTGCTTGAGGTATTGGATTCTTGCGTATTGATTTATGAAATTTAAAAGATCACAAATATATAAGTTTCTATGTATAAAATTTTATAATCATCAAGTTCTTCTACCTTTAAATTTATTTGATTTTCGATTTTGTAAGTATAGAGTGGTTTAAAATTCTTTTTGTGAGTAATTAAATGTTTTTCATCAAATTGGACTAGCGTAAAATATATAACATAAATCAAACGACAACAAAAAATGAACTCGGAAATTAATGTATACATAACATGTAATTATTTTTGTATTTAAGACAATTCATGGCTCATTAAAAAATTAATTTAAACTTTTATTGATATTCGAATAAAAATGCATCAATATTCCACTGTATATAATATATGAAAAGCTTAAGAGCAACATTTAATAAAAAATTCCTTTTAAATTACATGAACTTTTATAAAAAAAAATTATCAAAAAAGGCCAAGTACAGTTTAGTTTGAAACTAATTTATTTAAAAAAAAAATTTATTCCGAAACTAATTTATTTAAAATAGCTGGAAATTATAAATAAAAAAATTTTGGGGCTGGAACTAAATATTAGATGGAGTCATCAATTAAATATTGTTTTAAAGGTTTATAAAATTGTTATAAATAACTTAATTTATTAAATTTTTTTCATTTGACTGCAATTCAATATAAAATATGAATAAGAGGAATTCAATTCCACTTAAGCTAAAGCTGATTTGATTTTCGATTAATTTTTAATTTTTTAATCTAAATTTTAGGTATAAATATCTTTTTTTATTCAATGAAATTAAATAATGATATTTATCTCGATCGAATAATTAGAAATAAAAATAAAAAATAATTTATAATTATCAAGATTTAAATAAATATTGTACATAAAATTCTAATATAATTATTCATTAAACTATTATGAAAAAATTAACATACTAAATCAAGTTATATAAATAAATAATTTTAAATTTTTTAAGTTATTCTACATGCACCACCTCAAGATTGGATAAATAAAAATTTCGAATCTAGTTAGATTACTTGAATCAAGTTGATCTCGATTTAACTTAAATTTAATTAAACTTTCAGTTGATTTTCAATCTTAGAGTCGAGTTAACAGCATTAACGACATCTAATGAGAAGAAATGCGATTATCTTGAGATCAAAAGTAACCTAAAATAGTGATATTTAATCTTAAAAGTTATATGTATGATCTAATTAACTTTAATTTTAATTTTTTTTATAAACTATAGAGATAAAATGTCAACCAAATGTGCTCTTTAAAGTCTTTTGTTCATATAATTAAAATTCTTTCAATCAGAACTTATACCAATAAAAGCTACTTCAATTCGGAACCTTTAAATTAAGTTAAATTATCAGTTAATTAGAAATAAAATTAACAACATCACCCTCATGACATAAAATAGTCGTGATAATTTAGAAAATATTAAAATTTTGCAATTTGTGAGACATTTAAATATTGTTACACCTGGATCTACGCCTGGATCCACGTCGCCATATCTGAAGCGTATATCTGGAGTGGAGAGAAGCTCGCACAGAGAGCTCAAAAAGAATCCGCCCTTTTTTCCCTGTTACAATGAGGTTTTATACCCTGGTCTGGTTTCTAGAAAGTCACTTCAAGGGAATAGGCTCCATATCTGATGTCAGGCCAATGCTTTCTACTAGACTGGCATGTCATAACCCCGGCTGTATGGATAGTACTGTCTAGAAGGAGGGGGGGGTCATGCCTCTTAAAAGCGGTATGAAGTCCTGTACCTCATGTTACGTGCAGGCAGTTCGTGGTGAGCTCTTGGCGCGGCCCCTTCGATAAGAGCCTTTTGCCTTGGAATCTCCTCTGTTCGTCGCTGAGCACCTGTAACGCCAATACCACGCAAGCCTCCACGTGTACGCTCCAGAAGTGACTGCGTGGATATAGATCTAACAAATATATTCAAAAAAGCTTCTATTCTTTTCATTTTTGATAATTTTTAGAATTTTGGAGAGTTTTTTTTAATGAAAAATGCACATCATAACTGTAGCATAATGTCGATTTTGTCGCAAATTTTGCCTTAAGTGATGGTGATTCTAGAAGGAATTCAAGAAAAACAGTAAAATGAACCTAATTAAAATCTGATCCACGACTATACTTCTAATCAAGATTTTAAAACTTAATTTCAGTTTTGATTTCACGCACATATTACAAATATCGATTTTAGTAATTTTGACGGCTTTAATAATTTTAGCTTTGGCACAATGCATATCTTATTATTTAATTTTTAACTGAAAAATCTAAGTTTTAAGAAACTTTTTTCTAAAATCATAAGTTCCTATCAAAATGAAATCAACGAGTTTTAGATCGATATTAATTGAAATTGAAATACAATTGACGAAATTGATCAATTTTGGTGAAGCTTAAAACCATAACCAACATCCTAATTACATATAAATCAATCTAGTGCATTTAACAGTGTTTAAACTTAAACTTTATGCACTTCCAAACTATATTATTGTGTTTATGTGGCATTAAATTTTTAAACTACTTGAGCTTAAAACACATTCAAATGTTATTTTACATTAAACTATTTTTAGTTATTTAAACACTTTAAAACCTGAAAAAAATCTTAAGTTTGTTTGGTAGCAACTTAAATTTAATTAAACTGCTTAAATTTAAAGCGCTTTTAAATATTATTGTTGTGTTCATATGGCTTAAGATTTTCAAGCTGCTTAAACCTGATTCCTAACACTATTTCACACTTTAAAAATTTAAACTACTTTTAGATGTTTAAGCGCTTTAAAAGCTCAAAAATTTCTTTTCATTGTTTAAAATGTAAGCTGCTAGCTTAACGTTTGGAAACAGCTTTTAACCTATTTTAAAATTACAGGCTTAAATTTGAAGTTACTTACAGAATTTTTTTATGCTTTTAAGCCACTTAAACTCCATGAAGCAACTTAAAATTTTAAGATAAAAATAATATTATTTGAATACATTTTAAGTTTAAGTTACTTTATTTTTAAAACTATAAAAATTATTTGAATGTGCTTTAAGTTTAAGCAGTTTTATCTTAAGTTTAAATTGTTGCCAAATGCAGTTTATTAAGCTACTTAAAATATAAGTTGTTTGAAAGATAGCTTAAAATGTAAGTTGCTTTAAAAAATGAAGCAGCATAAAATTTAAAGTACTTATTTTTAAGGTTTTGAAGCTGTCAGCCAAACACCAGACCTAGAAATGAACTATAGACAAAGAATAGACATAAAATCACCTAAATGCTTGAATTCAGTAATGATATAAGGAGAAAATTCAGCTAAATTTTGTTCCACAACAGTTCATCAATGTCAATCAAACACAAAAATCTGCTAACGTTAGTCACTACAATATAAACTTTGGCAGCTAACAGGTTGGCAAGCTCACTGTTAAACATATCTGCAAAAAATGGAATCCACTCAGAAACATCACAAGCATATTCAAGAAATCCAAAAAATAGAATTATATTAGATTGATGAGTATGATTTTACATATTTTGTCTTTGAAGGAAACTACATCAACCAAATTTCTCAGAGGTGACAACTTCATCTAATAAAAAAAGCTCAAAACAAATAGCTAAGAAAGAATCATAAACGGCCATTTCCTCATCCCCTCAAACCACCATTTCCGCCTCCCTCAAGTTTTCCGGTATGCCGATGTCAAGCTTCATTGTTGGCTTATACTTTTCTGGTACCTCCAACCCTCCCTGCACACAGAGCTCAACGACAGCGGGCGCCTTCCCGTAGAAGTTCCTCAGCTCCCGCAGCAACTCGGGTGTGTTTTCGGGGACATGCCACACATACCGTGGTGGTACAAGGTCATCAAGAACAGCTGTTTGCCATCCGTGCTGCCCGTTGCGTTGTTGGTGCTTGAAAGCGCCGCAGTTCTGTGCCTTGTGCCCACTAGGTCCCACGTGCACCTCAGGGCAATAACCACATACCCTCACCGAATACTTCCTCATCAGCCTCCCTGCGCCATCTCTCACCATCTCCCACGATTCAAATGTATTCCGTGCAAGAGCTGCCACCTCTGATCCTACAGGTGCACTTAACTCTGACTCGTGAATCTCACTGCTGATTGGCTTTCTAAACTTGGCATATGGATCAAGATCATCAGGGAGTTCATCTTCATTAGCATCGATGATGTCGCTCTTCCCACGACGAATCACTGGCTTTCTTCGCCGCTTTGTTGGGAGGCCGGGCAGGTCAGCACCAGCTTGTATGCAGAGCTCCACAAGAGCTGGAATGCGAGGAATGGAGAAACGCTCATCATGGTTTATGCGTCTGCCCAATCGATCAAACACATGATAGGACTCGATGGGGACGAATACATCATCGACATTTGCCCTTGTCCACTCATGAAGTCCATGCCGGGTTTCAGATCGAACCCCACGGCATGATCGAAAGGGATGCCCAACATGACCTACATGGACCTCATTGCAATGCCTGCAAACAATGTGTGTTCATCAATGAAAAGTGTAGATGTTCTTACTTACAAAGGAGTGAAATGGAGACAGATGGTTACAAGCAAGCCAGGACTGGTACCACTTTCATCAACTTCTTTAGATTGTTTATCAGTGAAACTCTTGCATTCAGTAAGTCATAAGCAACGGGAACTAGGCTTCGAACAAGCATACCGTTTCTTGGGGGAGGAGTTGGTCTTTTCGGCATACCTTTGGATTTCTTTATCCTCTCCCTTGCAGCTCGCCTCAGCTCAACAATGGGTATGGGAAATGGTTTTTTTTCCCTTTTTGAATAGAAGCGAGGCGGATCAGAATTCTGAGGATAATTGTTTTTGACAATACCCTTGCTTGAAAGGGTTTTGGTATTACTCCTCCATTTTGGAATTAGAACTGCAAATGAAAACTTACATTCATAACCACCATGCTGCAATTAAAAAAGGGAGGAACTCAATATCTAGTGCATACAAACTTTTAGTTTCACATCATGATATATAGCAAATATTAAGTGATTCAAAATGCAATAGTAATAAAAATTAGCTCTAATTTCAAGAGGAAATGACTATTATAGCATTCATGAAGAGTTGATGTAAGCAATACCAACTCGGTCTAGCAAAATGTTTGTTCTGTGAATTCAGACCCATAACCTCAAAAATGAGGTACCATTGTACCAAGAACCACCACCTAATAATTGAATACAAGATAATTTTTTTATCTCAAAAGTATGGTTAAAGATAAGAACCATTTGAAAGACAGATATAAACATAGCCTTTGTACCATTCTAATTTGTCAAATGTGTCATGTCAATAGACAGCATACTTATTAAAAAATAGAAGAGAGATTTACAAAATCCCAAAATAAATTAGCTTATTTTCATATTAACTAAGCAAATCACACAATTTACATTGCCAACACGGATTTGAGTTTTATAAAGTCAACTATAAATTGTAATTGGACCTTTTATTTAATTAGATGTATTTTGATGATTAGAGCTCTGATTAGTTATTTGGAATAATTATATTATCTGAACATTTCTCAAAGATTATGTAAATAGTTAATGTCATCTCGTCTAATCGTTATGCATTGAAATCCCGAATAACGGTTAGGGTGGATATGACAGTGTGATATATGTAAATAGCATATGCAACATTCATCTGTCCCAACTCTATAAAGAAAAAGGTACTCGTAAACCCATAAGAGCACAAACAATTCCTAGCTGCCTATGCTGATAAAAGATGAACATCCAGTCCAATAAGAAATAATTTATGTACAATTCTTTTAGGGGAGTCAAATCATAGGAGACCAAGTTGAGGCTAATATACAAGTGTGAATGCCTTCAAACCTAAAGGCCCGAGCCAATAGGTTAGGGCCAATACTTCTATACCAACACCTAACTTGTAGATGATCATTCAATATGAGAAAATTGTAATGTGCATCCCAAAACAATTCTTTGTTCTACTTAGTTCAAAGTTAAAAATTCTTTTTTTTTTCCTTCCAACCGGTGCCTTTGTCTTTGCTTCAGACTGGCAAAGCAAAGCAAAGCAAAGAAAAATATGATCACTGTCAAACATGAGTTTGGGACAGTTGGATCATGGATGTCCTGGTGGTGCCAATTGAGTTCCCTGAGGTTAACACAGGGCCTCCTCAGAAGAAAGCAATCCCCCAATTTATGCATACCCATTCAGCTATCTAAGCATTTTCTACACCTTCATCTGCAGATTCATGGTTAAGGGATCCACTAACGAATCAATGGCATATAAGGAGTTGCAATTAAATCTCCCGGCCAAGGATAATATGATTGAACGATAATCTAAGTACAAATTCCACCAGAGAGAAAGTTTCTAGGCGCTCTAAGATGTAGAACCTAGGGTTGTGACTTCTCATGGGAAAAAACGTACTGATTCTCACTCGAAATCCAAAACGCCGCTTTTACCAATAAAGCAGATCATTCGCCGTCGAACCACAGTGAAAAAAACAATTACAGAAATATGGGATTTCGAAAGTACAAGAGACTGATTGTATCAAGAGCACTCACACGCTAGAGAATAAGAGCGGGATGACGAGAAAGAGAGAGAGCGCTTCCTTAGAGATTTCCAATCTCCAGGGAATGAAACCCTAGAGAGCTCGAACTTTCGAGGGGAAAACCTAGATTCCCCTATCCAAGACGAGGATGCCGCCGGCGGGGAAGCGCAGTGGAGAGAAGCCATCGCTCCCTCCGCTCGGGATGCTCCAGCTCAGTTCTCGGATATTCGTTTGGTTGATAAAAATAGTCTTCGTTTGGTTTTTTGAGATAAAAAATTATTAAAATATTATTATAAAAATAAATTTACTTTATTTTTATTTTTTATATTTGATATAAAATAAAAGTGATTTGTTTATTGAATTGTGTGTAAGAAAGCAACATAAAATTATTTTTAATATTAATTTTTTAAAAAAAAAATTAAATTATTTTTATTTTTAATATTTAAATTTATGTATGAAATATATATAAAAAAATTTAAAATTTTTAATATCTTAATTAAATTGCATCCAGTATTTCTCTAAAATTAACACATAATATCACCTGAAATTTTAATTTTCTATGTTTGTGAGTCATGTTAATGTTTTCAAATAAATTTTTATAGTTTAAATAAATTCTTCAAGTAGTTCCTATTACATGAGTTTTCTCTTCATTCTATGAAAAAAAAAATTATTTATTTATTTTATGAATTTACTAATTACTTAAACGACTTTCTATTTCTCTCTCCTTTTCTACTCTTCTTTCTCCGTCTTCATTACAGCTCCCCTCTGGCAATCTAATAATAGTAAATTTTTAAAGTATTTTAATCACTATTATTTTTATTAAAAAAGATAAAATCATTATTGTGACGTCCGTTGTCGAAGAAGGTGGGGAGTGATCGCCAGGTAATGTCCTAAGAGAAAGGAATCACTGAGGCAAAGTGCAGCTTCTGGCAGGCTTCTAGGCCAAATAATGAGTGGTGAGAGGGGCGGGAATGAATCAACCCACATCGGAAAGGGAGAGAGATCCTGAGTTATATAAGAGATAACGTGATCTTAAATGGTAGAGGTGCTTTTTGGGGCAAAATCGTAAGGCTAATAATGGAAAATTCTATAGTTAAGTGTGCTTGGGTTGGAGTAGCACTGGGATGGGTGACCTCCTGGGAAGTGCTCAAGTCACGTAGTTTTCCTAAAGTCAAAGCGGGCCGACCTCCCGCAGTACGATGTGGTTCGAGGACGAACCAGGCGGAAGCTGGTGGGCCTGTGACACCCGTGGCCGAAGAGGGCGGGGAGTGATCGCCAGGTGATGTCCTAAGAGAAAGAAATCACTGAGGCAAAGTGCGACTTCTAGCAGGCTTCTAGGCCAAATAATGAGTGGTGAGAGGGGCACAAGAATGAATCGACCCACATCGAAAGGGAGAGAGATCCTGAGTTATATAAGTAGATAACGTGATCTTAAATGATAAAAGTATTTTTTGGGGCAAAACCGTGAGGCTAATGATAAAAAACTCTGTAGTTAAGTGTATTTGGGCTGGAGTAGCACGGGATGGAAAGTGCTGAAGTTATGTAGTTTTTTTAAAATCAAAACGGACATTATTTCTACAATGAGATCACGGGATGTTACAATTATTATAACCTCAATCTTTTTTTTCTAACTTAATTACTAATTATTTTTTAAAAAATAATTTTTTTCAAACGGACCTAACAGAGCGGTTGATTTATGAGATGCAGTAATTATAGCATATCGTATTTTTATATGAAATGAATATTGTTTATTTGGAAAATGAGATTAAATAATTGGGCTATTTTTTCAAGCCTCTCTTAGAAGCCCAAGCCCATGTAAAGCTTTTCTTAATGGGCCTAATCTAGAAACTGGGCTGCACTTTTATCGATTTTAATGAATACGAGTAGAAAGGTTAATCACAGATTAGACGGGCAGCGAATAACTCCCGTGGTTTTAGATCCAATGGTAGCACGCCACGCGGCCCACACGACCGCACAAGTTGACAGTGTTAATACTTTCAATTAGGTTTGTATGGCCCATAGTTGGTAGGTGTGGGCTCAACGTAAACATAAAACCGAATCGAATTGGCTCGTTATTGGACCGATTTGATTCTGATTCTATTGTTAGAATTGTGAACTCAATTACAGTTCATAACCTATTCCAAATCATGGAAAATGTTTTAAAATATTGTTATTTATTAAAAATTATTTTTTTATTCTTTTATCTCAAATATTGTAATTCTTTCCACCTTAATTTGAATTTGTAGAGTTCGAACTCGAAATCTCTTGAATTCAGGTAAGCTCTCTCTCCAACGGTCTACGAGGAAAATTAGCTATATTGAATAATAAAATAGGATTAATTTGTAATATTTAAAAATAACAATAAAATAATAAAAATATGTATTTTTATGCTGGAATTGATTTCAGATTGGTTTGTTACAAATTCTAAACCTCATTGTTAGTTGTTACAGTTGAAAGTCATCTAAATTAGAAGTGATATCTAGTTTATTCTATTTGGCTATTCTTCAAAAATTTATATTTCTTTGTTTCATGATTAATTCTGTGCATTGGCAGAATATGGCGGGAAGTGATCGTTGGATGATGTTCTAAAAAGAGAGAATCACTTGAGCAGAATTCGACTATTGAAATTATTCTATGATAAATGATAAATAGTGAGAGATGTAAAGAATGAATTGTACCGTATCAATCTAAAGTATATGTAAATAAATAATATAATCATAAATAGTAAAGATATCTTTTGAAATAAAACTGTAAAGCAAATGATGTGAAACTTCAAGATTAAGTGTGTTTGAACTGAAGTAATACTAGGACGGGGCGATGTATTGAAAAATGCTTAAATCACACAGTTCCCTAAGGCTCAAAACAAATAATGTTGAGAAAAGCAGTGGCTGAATAGCCTGGGTTGGCTATCATTGACTTAATATCATAATCTTACTTGATATAACTCTAGATTAGTACGCCACTATCCAAAAGAGGCTGAATTTGACCTGCAGATATTGTGTGTATAGTATAATAAGTGAATTGTTGATGCCCTTCCTATAAGCTTAAGCTTTTAGGAAAGTTGGTTACGCCAAAGATCCTAACAATAAGTATTAAAGCAGGTGTCGGGTTGGAACTGTAACAATGCACTAAGAGGGGATTGTTGAGAAAAATAATGACGAGTTGGCCTGAGCATGATTGTCACTAGCTTAGCCCTATTGCTTTAATTGACATAACTCTAGATGAATATGTCACTATCAAAAGGACATTTCATTTAATCTATAGGAGCTGCGTATATACACAGTATATAAGTGAATTGATTGTTCCCTCTCCTATTAGCTTAAGCTTTTAAGAGCGTTGAAAACGCCAAATATTTTAACAAACAATAACTTTATATTTGGGACACATTAAGATTTTGCAATATGATATCAAAGCATGCCTCTTATAGTACGATAAACTAGTAGGCCTATGACGACCCATGGTCAAAGAGATTAGAGAATCTCAAGGCAGTGTCTTAAAAGAAAGAAATCAATGAAGCAAAGTGTCGCTCCTAACAAGCTTTTGAGCTAAATGATGAGTGGTGAGTGTCACATCGAAAAAAAAAAGAATTGTTGAGTTGTAATGACAAATAACAGAGATATCTTTTTAAAGCAAAACTTTGAGGTTAATAATAAAAAACTCTATAATTAAGTATTTTTGAGCTGAAATAGCACTGGAATGAGTAACCTCTTAAATAATAAAATCATGCAATTTCTTAAAATCAAAGCAAATAATTTTTTTAACATTTAGAATGTGAAATATTACAAATAATTTTATTTTTTATATGCAAATCAACTCAAAGAAACACTACTTCTACTAAAGAGTAGAAGCCATAGGAGCTCTAGAATACTCTAGAATTTTTTACATACATGTACAATGTGGAATCTAGCTAGAGAATTATTATATATACTTGTACAAAAATGTAAAATCAGAGCACTCTAGATTAAATCAATCCTCACCATCCATTTAAGAGAAAAAAATATCATCAACAACTTTTTAACATTAATCAAATTATATTCCTAAGTTACATGCATCATTACTCTAAACTATATACACACTATGAGGAAATCTATACCATGAAATAAGTATTTAAGAAAATTTATAAAAAAAATGCAGATAGATTTTAAAGTGATTAATTAAAACAACAGTGAAATGATTGATCATCTTTTACAATAGCTAAATATATCTGAATATTCATCTTTCAAAAAAAAATCAAAAACAATATGACAAAATAATGTATATAATAATTTATAACCACGGTAAAAGACTTTTGACATTTTAGTGCATTAAAATAAGCATAACGTATTTTAAAGTAGCTTTTAGCTTTTGTTTGACAACAGGCTAAAAAAATAGCTTATTTTAGCTATGACTAAAATTTTAAATTTATTTTAAAAAAAATTTAAAAATTATTTTATATCTCATACTATATAAATTTTAATTTTAAATAATCAATTTATTTCATATTCAATAAAATATTTAATATAGCTAATTCACTTATTTCACATCACAAATATTTTTCTAAAAATTTTCACAAATATTTTTCTAAAAATTTTCACAAAAATTTTTAGACTTTTTCGATTTGCTCCAACCAAAAAGAGTTTGTGCCAGAGGTTAACAAATTGTAGGTTTTCTTGATATATAAATTTAAAAAAAAAATTATATTTGCCATCCAAAAAAATATATTTTATATATGAATCTTTTAAATCAAATATTTACGAGCAATATTTCTTATTTTAAATATAAATTTATAAGCAGTACCCTTACGCTAACTTTTATTTACCCTCTGTTATTTTAACTGAACTTGGAATAACACATGTAATTAGAATTACATTTAGCCCTGAAATTTACCATTTATATCTTTTATTTCTATTTTTTTAAAAGAGATATTTTAAATTTTTTTTATTTTTAATATCTTTATTCTTTTAATTATTTTATTACTATGAATCTTCTTGAAACAAGCTAGATATAATTTTAGTTACATGTGTTAATCCTGTTAGGTTAAAAAAATGATAAATAAAATTTAGCATGAGAATACTATCTGTAAATTCATATTCAAAATAGAGAATATTATCTGTAAATATTTGATTTAGAGTTGCCTCTTATAAAGTTTTTATTTAAAGGCACATATGAAAAAAGCTTTTTTGGTGACAGATGTAGGCTTTCTTAAAAAAAAACACGTTTTATCAAAAAAAAAAAAAACATTTGATAGGATATAAAATTTTTTCAGTAGGAACAATTACATACATGACTTTTTAAAACATTTCATTTACATATTAATTGCCCCTCAATATTTATTTGTCATTGTGTCACCCTATAATTTTTAATATTATAATAATAATACTCCATCAAATTATCATAGTTAAATCATGATTAACCTAATTAAAATACCCATGATGATGATCGGCGGTGGCAATGGGCAATGTTCAGTGGTCAACAGCAGGCAGCATAGTTATTAATGGTGATCAATGTCATGATTGCAGGTCATAGTAGGCTAACAATAATGATCGATATCTAGTGGTTTGTAGTGACTAAATTATAATAGTTGGATATCCAGCAATGTTCCTATATATGGAACGACATTAGGCCAGTGGTGACTTACCTGTGAAATATTCCATATATATTTCTTTTATTATTAATAAATGTTAATATGGGTAGTGCATATGTAATATTTAATATTACAGAGTAGCACCAACATAAACAAATTTAATTTTAAGAGTGATAAATATGTAAATAAAATATTGCAAAGTGGAATGAAATATGTATCAATTTTCTAATTAATTTCAAGATTAAAATTTGTGTTGATGTAAAATAAAATTAATTTTTTATATAAAAAATTGTAATAAATGTAAAATAAAATTATTAAAAATTATCATAAATTTAAAATATTAATAAAATAATAGTAAAATTGGCCATGAACTAAATAAAATCATTAATTTCTTAAAAAATATAGCACCAATAATAAAATCAAAGTTTCATTGAAATGATCAATTATCATAGTTTGATTTTTAATGAAAAAGAGGTCGGCAATTGGCATGCATCGGGCAATGATAATTCATGTCAATGATAATTCAAAATAAATTTTTTTTATATAATTTCTTGTATAAAATAATAATTACTATTATATTGCATGTTTTGAAGGTTTAAATGAGATTTAAAATAATTTTAATTTAGTATATTAATATATTTTATTAGGAGCACGAATAAAGAGCAAAAAGAATTTATATTAATATAAAATTTATTAGTGTAAATTCAACTTCATAAATATTTTTAATAATGATCCTTTATATTTTTGTATAGGCATTTTTCTTCGCAAATATATTTTTATTTTAATTAGAGATTTACTTTTAAATCATTCTCGAGTTAATTAAAGTCGAATTAACTCAAAATCTGATCGTTAAAAAGCTCATATATACATGCTTCAATTGCCATATGTACTGCCAGAACAGTTGAATTGCTGGCAGCTTCGATGTTTGGATTTAAAATTTTGACTTGGACCATAATTTTTCTCTCTAATCTGTTTGGTAACTGGCTGAAAAAAATAGTTTATTTTAGTCATGGTCAAAATCTTAAATTTATTTGAAAATAATTTTTAAAAATTATTTTATATCTCATCCTACACAAATTCCAACATTAAACAATCACTTTATTTTACATCTAACATAATTTTTAATATAACTAATTCAGTTTATTTCACATCATACATATTTTTCTAAAAATTTTTATAAAAAATTTTTATATAATTTTTTTTTTCTCCAACCAAAGCCTTAAAGAAATAGAAGAATATATGTGAATCAATCTAACAGCATTTAAAATTCATGAAAAATTCATGTCACTATAACTCCTTTGGCATATTTTCCGTTGTGAAGCTTCACTGATTGTTGCTGCATGTCAATCTCTTTTCATTGAAAGTCAAACTATGATAATTGATCATATCAATGCAAATAAATAATTAACAAATAAATAAGTAGCATATTTTATTTCACATTTATCACAGATTTTAATATAAAAAAATTAATTTTATTTCACATTAATATAAATTTTAATTTTAAAATTAACTTTATTTTATATTTTACACATCTTTCAAGAAAAAATACATCTACAATTCACTTTGCAATAAGTTATTTACATATTTATCACACTTTACAATTTATTTATGCCGGTGCCGCTTGGTAATATTAAATATTACATATGCATCATGTATATTAACGTAATAAAAAAAATATGTATGAAATATTCCACATGTAAGTTATCACTGGCCCAACATCGTTCCATAGGACAATTGTAGCTGTGATACGTGAGTCGCCCAATGTTCAGGCAAAGAATTATTGTGAAATTACTTTTGATTTTAGAAAATAAATCTTAGAAAATAATGTACATTAATTACTTTTGAACATCACTACTACTTCCCGAGAAAGTAAACATATTTGATAAAGAATGTGTATCGATTGTAGTACTCCTTTGTTCAGGATCTAAAAAAATAGTAATGCAATAAATAATAGAAATAGTTTCTCAATAATTTATAAATTTTATTCCATTACAGGAATAAATATTTTTAAAATAGAATCATTGTGAAATTCTATAATTTTTTTAAATATTTGAAAAACATACAATAAAAATGTTTGAGGGAATTGTTCAATTAATTTATTAAAAATTATAAGAAGTTCATATACTTTATTTAAAAATTTCTAATACAAGTGTTTCTACTGGTAAAAAAAATTTAATGCAATTTTTACCTTAATGTTGGCAAATGCATTTTCATTTACATCTACTGTGTGAGTTACAAATTCATTTTACAACATGTTTAATTCTAACATGTGTTAAATGTTGCATTGAAAAAGTTAATAATATGCATAAATTGATGATGAGATGTGCACAATGTACATGAAAAAAAGAATCATTCAAAATAGGATGTAAAAATTAAGATGAGTAACAAAATAGCAACATTATTATTGGATGCAATATCTAATGTTAATACAATAAAATTTATAAACATTAAAAATATACTTATATATAGTTACACTAGTATAAGGCTGAATACAAGACAATTACTAATACTATTGTAGAACTAATTTGGCTCCACTCTTTTTAAAGTTATAAAGTGGTTGATTTGATTGTAACAAATATACGATCAAACTCATATTAAACACATGTTAATCTCATTCACATTATTAGCTACCAAAATTTGACTTTAATTATCCTTTAAATTAAAATTGTGAACATAAGCTATCAACTTGAAGATAATTCTTTTTTAGAAATCCATATTTATAAGAATACGTTGCTTGAATAACATCATATAATAAATTTGTTGTTATATAAAGATATAAAAAAAATATTTTTAATGAATAATATTATTCTTATAAGTTTTTTAAAAACATAGC
>JAEMOT010001281.1:19765-36996 GCA_019297695.1 Apostasia ramifera
TAATTCAACCATTACCGCAGATCTAGAGGAATAAGATCTATGAATATATATATATATATATATAATAGATCAGATGGATGCATGATATGTAATCGGAGATCCAAATAGATCAATTATAGTGAGGCATATGATCATTAATTTATTAATTAATTAATGATTCTGATTTTACTAAAATGCAAGAAATCGATTGACCTTAGTGATCAAGGTGGCAGGATTAGCGGCGCCAACCATAAGCTGAGTCCTTAGGAAGAACATTTCTACAATGACCCGCACCACCATCGCATTAGTACCAAAACCGTGATTCAAGTGAGAGAGATGCACATGGGCCGAAAAGATGACGCGAAACTGGATTGTGGCCACGGCTTCGCGCTTCGCCTCAGAAAGTATTATAAAACTGCTTGGGGATAACGCAAGTGAAACAAGCATCAAGGGATCCACGGGGTTCAAGTCTTCGAATGGCAGCAGCAGCCGCACGTGAAGGAAGGCCTCCGCTCGTTGGCGGTTGTACTCTTGCACAGCTGATTCAATTAACGCTTTCACGAGTAGAATATTAGTTACCGGTTGCCAACCCGCCGGCTCCGCCGCCTCTGACGTCGCCGTTAATGCAGCGCAGATGAGGAGGAGGAGGAGGGGGAGGGGGAGGAGGAGGTAGTTACGATCAGCTGTGGCCATGGGGCGTGCGTACGGTACGTACGTATACACTTCTTGGGGATCAGCGTGGAGAGGAGGCGGCCTGCTGTCGACGCCGTTAAATACATGCATGATCACGCTCAGCAGAGAGTTCCACTTTGAAGAGAAATTGAAGGATAAAACTACGATTAAAACAAAAATATGATCCGTCAAAGCTGGCAAATGAATTAAAAAAAAATTGCAATTTTGAGTAAATATATTCATGGCCTGTAGTTAAACGTTCGTTTTTCATCAATTTTCGACTGGCATGCAGCAAAATATTTGCCCATTAATTTTTATCATGATGCAAAATTATATTAATTACGTGTTAAGCGCTTACATTAATTAATCATGATGCCCATTTTTATATATCTAGCTAGTACATATAAGTACTTAATTAGAAATAGAAATAAAAATTTAATCTAAGATAACAATTAGGCCTAGACAAAACTCATGAATGAAAAACTCAGCCAGAGGACACCCGCCCGACAAGACCATGGCCCAGATCGCCAACCTTTTTTGCGCCTTTAAGGCGTACAAGATATCTCATGTATACAGAGCTGCTAATAGAGCAGCGACAGATTTTGTAGCTTCCTTTTTTTGTTTAGATGATTTAGAGTGGCGTTGGGGCATGTCCCTCCCACTCAATTTTTGTGCGATTCTTGACGAGGATCGGATTGAACTTTTTGTACCTGATGTACCTTTTTTTACTGTTATAGTATTATAGGCTACGGCCGAATTTCAAAAAAAAAACTCATGAATGAAATTTTGATATAATTATCCATTAAGTTATTATGAAAAAATTATTATACTAAAACTAATTTTATATATATTAATATTCTTAATCAATTCTATTTTGAGCCGGCTCGATCCGATCTTGCGTTGGCTTGGCTCAAGATTTACTTTGTAAAAATCTTGACCCATAAAAACAGCTCGTTAATCGTCTCACTTGGATAAACTCGATCTCAATTCAATTCATTAATCGATCCTAGAGCTAAGTTAATTAACAGTCTTTTATTTCATTACTATTGAAATAAACAATGAATTACAAGTAAATAATTGGGTAAATTGTGTATAGTTTTTGAGATAGTGGAGGCATGCATGCCCTTGTGCTTAAATTTTATTATCTATAGATTCATCACATTTGTACTTAATTTCATTACATTTGTACTAAACGTAAAATAAAAAATTATCACCCGATAATTACTCATTCAAAAGTAACAAAGAAATTAAGTTATAAATTTTACTTTTCTTTTTTTTATTTATAATATATATTATACCTTTATTAATTACAGAAGGTCTAATTAAGTGTTGAGCAAAAATAGTCTTAAAAAGCTTAATTTTTTTTAGTTTTCTCACTAAATTACCAAACAAAAAATAAAAAATAGACCCGAGATTCCAATAAGCACAATGATTAAAGTTTATAGAGCAACATACGTATAGAAGCTCAAGTATCTCAAAATGTTATAACCAACTTAGTAAAGTAGATCGATGCTATTAGAGGCATAAACGTTTTTGCCCGTCATTTTGCGTAGCTACTTATGGTCTTCTAGCGAAGTGAGTGGATACGATTACAATTAAAATAAAAATTTTTGTGTGGTAAGTGAATTAAAAATAAAAATTTGGATAAATTATATGCAATTTGTAATGAAGTTATTGCATGTTGGTTCATAAATTATAAATAATACCACATATATATACTGATCATTGACTTTTAAATTTCATTTTCGTTAAATTCATCCATCTTTCAACTTTATTTGAACTTTTCAATTTGTGATTACGTAGGATCTAAGATAGAACTTAATTTTCATGTCCAATTATATGATATATTCCCATCACATTTAGCAAATTTACATATGAATCGATCAAAATCACTTAAAATTCAAGATACTTTCAAAGAAATTTAGATTACTTTGAACGTAATTGCTAGTTGAATTGTTGATGATCAATCAAATTTGTGTTTCAAATATTTTTTTAGAAATCAAGAAAGGCAAAAATATAAGCAAATGTGAAAGTATGAGTTAAATATATGTTTAACATGAGTTTGATTGTGTTTATCACAGTCAAATCAATCACTTAACTTGAGATTTTTTTGATAAAAATAAATGTGAACTCAAATTGCTAAATTAGACTTTAGTTAAAATCCTTAGTTATAAAAGGACTTCGTGATGGCATAAAGTTGTAATAAATCATATATAATACCATTAACTATATATAAGCAAATTGAGCTTCAAGGTGGTAAGAAAAAAAATAAAGAAAATTCATAGAATTCTTCTCTTTTTAAGCTCCTTTCAGTTATATCTTTTCGTTGTGAAATGAGGGTATTTTCTTTTGTGAGAAATTTTTTTTTTTCAGGACCTTCTTTATTGTGATATTGGATGCACATATTAGGAATCAAGACTGAGAGTTTGCTCCTTCTCAATGTGTAACTATACTTTTATTGTTATTTTTATGATAGTGACTTTTCTTTTTTACTCTCTGCGGTGTAAATCCAAAAAATTTTGTACGGTATTTCTACAATATTTATTTTGTCGTTATTATTTTATTGATTCTATTCATGCTCGGCTCGTATTGGTTAGATAGAATTATTAATTCCTAAGGTATATATGACCTATTCTTTTGGCATATTTTCTAGTACAAGACAAATAAGCTTCATTGGTAGATGGGTTCATGTTAAATAAATATGCATCAAACTTTGATTTTATCATCAGCTTATTTTAAAGCAATCCATATGTCGTAAATTCTTACATTTCTCATTTGAAAGAAAAATCCCATAAGTCACTAAAGTTTAGAATATTATAAAATTGATACATTAATCTTACTGAGGAATATTTGGATATATACAATCTATTTTTTTTGTTATTTAAATATATTATATGTAGATTCAAACTGGCACATCTGAAACGTACACGTGAAGTGCCACGTGCCGCGTGTGACAGCTAGTCATATGCTTGCTTGAAATTGGCTCCCGTTTAGGTCTACTAGAACTCGACTCAAACTCTTCGTGACTTGAAATCGGCACGATCGAAATGGGATCAATATAACTCGAACTATATTTGCTAATTACAAATCCGTAATTTTAAAATATCATATTATACTTACAAGTAATATATTTAAAGTAATGAATCTATGCTTTATAACTTACAAAAAATATTTTTAAAAAATTAAGTTATTTATGTATATGTATATTTCTTAAGTTTCAAAATGATTATTTACTTTAATAATTTTAATACTTGGTTTTGTCTACGACACAAAACCAATCATTTAGTTTGAATAAACATAAAATTTGATTCAAACTTAAATAATTGTAACTCGGCTCAAATTCATTATGAGGTGCGGGGCCTATTTTTACTACTTTGCCGTTTTTATATCTTTCTCTGGCCACCTTTCCTACTCAGACTCTAACTGAGAGAAAACGTTCTACCTTAAAATTTTGCAGTTTGGGTTGCACATTAAAAATTTTAATTACTTATTTTTTATTTATATTTAATAACTTAAACGGACGGAACAATATCAGAACGGATTATAGTGGATCTAAAATTTGAGTAATTGCAAATAGATCGGTTCATCAAATCAAAACATCAAATTTGAAAAAAATTTATGTATTTGTTAAATTCAAATCAAATCTCGAATCAGACTGAATCATGATCCCAACTTAATTGCTTACCGGCTTAGCAAATACCCACATCAACCATTTGCATTAAATTATAAATATCTATCTATATGTTACATCATATAATTTTATTTATACATTACTCATCCATTCTTACTTAATTACACTATGCACACTCAAAACATTATAAAGTTACGTACACACACTTGAGTTAAAACTCAGTCAAAATCTATTTGAAATAAAAATATTTTATTTGTAAATCATTAAAATTATATTTTTATCTTTAATAGTACATATTATTTCTTCCTCAATGCCACACTAAAGCACTGATCTGTCCTAAAATCAATTCACATCGCGGATATCTACTTCCCTTGCCACCACCTAAACATCAAAATTTTTAGATTTTCACACAAAATATATTTAAATACTCTTAAAATAATATGATGAATGGCTCATATTTTTTGTAACCTAACTATAGTTAGGTTATTAAAAAATTATGATTACTCATTAGAACGAAAATAAATTAAAGTGTGTGTATGTAATAATTTGTAATGTTTTGAGTATGCATAGAGTAATTAATAAAAAATGAATGGGTAATGCATAAATAAAACTAAATGATATGAAATATAGGTAAATATACCTACAAAAAAATATGCATAAATCTCAATTGATTTGGATCTAGCTAAGCATGTATTTACAAAATCAATTTTAATAAAAAGCTCATTTGAATCATTAAAATAAACGAAATGCCAAGCTTCATTAGCAATTAATATAATGTACATTTAATAAATTAATTAATCAAGAACCCATCAAATTTATAAGAATAATATTCCATATGGCCTTCTCACCTCTAGAAATGCTTTTAAAATGCGCCATATGAATAACATTTCAGGGCCAATTGGCTATATGTATGTGTAGCTTCATTCCTATTAATTATTCTCAATATACAAGTCGTGTTGTAAAATCGTGCAATGTCTTCATCAGCTATATGGCAGGAATAAGATTAAGCATAATTGTCAACGGCTCCAAAATACGGACTATTCGATTGGCACTGAGTGATTGAACAATTCTTTTTAAGTGAGAGCCCATTCAGAGTCGAAAGACCGAGCCAAATTGTCCAATCAAGCAGGCCATCCAAACACGATATCCATGAGTTGATCTTTTCTCACTATTAAGCTGGCAAGCACGCACATATATATATATATATGTACATAAAAATAAGATTTATTCATATGAGCCTTAATTCCACAGCCTTCTTTGTTTCTGTTCGTGCTCCTCAGTGGAACATAATCCAAAATCAAATTTTACAAATGGTTATAATCTGAAGTTCAGAATTTCTTCTTTTCAATTTTAACTTCATAAAAATAAGCCTTAATTCCTAGTCAGGATCACATGTACATAAAAGTAAGACTTATCCATATGAGCCTTAATTTCATAGCCTTCTTTGTTTCTTTTTATACTCCTCAGTGGAACATAATCCAAAATCAAGTTTAAAAATGGCTGTAATCTGAAGTTCAAAGTTTCTTCTTTTCACTTTTAATTTCAAAAATAAGTTTGAATGAAACTTCAATTGCCATAACCCCAAATGAAACAAATCCTAAATAGAGCTTTAAGAGAGAGATATTAGATGCTCCTTTTTTAGCCTTCAGAGCATTTTCTAAACCCTATTGGCTGGGGTGATACAGGAAAGGTAGAGGCAAACCTAAATTTCAAACGGTTTTTGGATTGCGCACATCAAGCGGAGTTGGCGACCGAAGGAATTTCATTATCTTCTGCCTCTTCCCTTTCCTAAACATTAAACTTCGTCGATGTGTCCACATCGAAGAGTTTACGAGCGACTGCGGGCGGTGGAAGAAATTTGTGGATGGTGAAATCTGACTAAAAGAAGCATTGCGTATCACGGTACCTTGGTTGTATATCGCAACCTTAGGGCTGTCTCCTTCCTAGCCCCTTTGTCGCCGTTGGGAAATGGCTGACGTCGACACGGTTACTGGAGGAAGAATCGCCGGCTTTCAAGCTCTCTGGGTTTGCGATCGTACCAGTGGAGAAGAAAAATTGACTGCGTTTGGCCCTATTATTTATTCCATGTTTTCAGGATCGTTCCATATCTGCTTCCGCCTGTCGAGCTCCCCATCTCTGTTTCCGCCCGTCGAGCTCTCCCGGCAGAAATTTGTGGATGGTGGATGCCTACCTGTTGAACTGCCAACTTCGCAGCTGTAGCGTCCCCACCCATCCATCTCCCTTTCTCCCATACCCAGTCGGCCGTCCGTCTCCCTCTTAGACGCCGCTCCATCTTCAAGATCGCCCTTCATCTTCCGCCTCTCCATCTTCCAGATCGGAAAAAATAGCGAATGCAGAAACGCGAACAAGAGGGAAATGCATAGAAGGAACCGGCTTTCTCCGGTGGGAAAACTGCTACCGTTACAGAGAGAATAGATACCAACATCAGTCCCGAGTTATAATAAATTATCGAATTTTTTTTTCTATTATTATTAAAATTATCATTTTATCTTCGGCTTTTCTCTCCTTCCTCCTGATCCCGCGCACGAGATTGCACTCATCGGCAGGTCCGGCGGCCGCGCAACCGCCGCCTCTCTCTCCTCCCGATCCGCGCACGAGCGCGGCCATGTGGCTGCCAGTAGCACGCCGCGCGGCCTCACCCGTGCGCGGGATCGGAAGGAGAGAATGAGGCAAGGAATAAAATAATAATTTTAAAATATTTTAATAATAAAATAATTAAAAATAAGTTTAAATTAATTTTATGATTAGCCAACAAAACTGAACAAGTGTAAACACAAAAACTAGAGAGCTTTAGTTGATTTTGCAAATTGGACATTGAAATCGAATTAACAAAAAATAAAAGTACGAAAAAAACTGAGAGTTAGATTCAAAGTAAAATTTCTTATATAACAACTTGTATAAAATAGTAATTACTATTATATTGCATATTTTGAAGATTTAAATGAGATTTAAAATAATTTTAATTTAGGATATTAATATATTTCATTTGGAGCACGAATAAGGAGCAAGAAGAATATGAGTGATTTATAGTTATTCAGCCTTCTCAGTGTTACTAATAGGGATAGGATTCTTAGTTTTTTAAGATGACAAATACACAGATGAAAGTAACATATCTCAAAGTGATGAGAAATTTTTGAGCTGTATTTATGAAATTATGACGTTAAGATGTCAAGAA
This sequence comes from Apostasia ramifera, assembly GCA_019297695.1. NCBI lineage: Eukaryota > Viridiplantae > Streptophyta > Magnoliopsida > Asparagales > Orchidaceae > Apostasia > Apostasia ramifera. The sequence continues at coordinate 27,244 of JAEMOT010001281.1, forward strand.
TATCTTTAATTTAGGGATAAGACAGTGAGGCGCAATAGACCAAAGCAGATAATACCTTGATATTTAAGCAGTGGAGTGGTTTGAGAACTAATCAGGTGAAAGTTGGTGGGCCTGTAATTCTAAGAACTGAAAAGATGGGCAAGAGAGCGTGTAGCAGACAGATGAATAAGAAGTCACATAAAAAAGTGAAGTAAGTTTTTGAGTTATATATGTGATATGGTAATCTTGAGATATCTAAAAAGATCTAATCCTCCAAAACACACTACACCTCATTATTTATGAAACAAAATTTAACAAAAATTAAACAATAAAAAGTGCATTTGACTGGTTTGCATGAAATTATCTTTAAAAAATTAGAATTGCTTGAATTTTAAATTAGCATAGGTGATGCTGTAGAGGCAAATGCAATCAAATATGTTTTATCTGACTATGCAATATTAGTCAATTTAGCACTCTCCTTCACTATGGTAAAATAGTTTATGTTCTCCACAATATGATCTTTAGAAAATAACATCATTTTTATTCAAATTTGGTCTGGTAGGGTGCAATTGGCCATCTTCTTGGAGCAGTTAGTTCTGTGAAAGCAATCTTCACCATTTTAGTTGTCCATCGTATATGCTTGTTAATTAATTGTCTTAGAGGGCATTTGGTTCGTTGTTATCTTATTGTTATGTTATGTAATTTAGATGTCATGATATCTAGATGTCATCTTTTAACTAATAATTTTATAATCTAATAGAAGATTATTTATAGATGTCATTAAATAAACGATTGCTTTCTCTAGATAACATAACATAACATCAAGATAATATTGAACCAAATGCCCCTTTAATAAATTCTGAATTTTTTTTAATAAACAATCAAAGAACTCGTGACTTTTCAACTTTTTCGACTTGTATAATTAGTAGCTCTTTGATAAGATCATCAGAATACGCTATAAAGGTTTATGCATGCTTGTACTTTAGAGAATATGCACCATTAAATGCATGGAATGAAACTATTAAGATGAGAAATGGATAGGTATGCAAAGATTAGGCTGATTCACTTAAATTACCTGAATCGAAAATGACCCAATCTAGCTATTTTTGTATTTAGGATAATATTCTGGATTAACCCTTAATTAAATCAAAAGACTAGACTTGCTTTCAGAATGCAGTTTGTGTTGTTTTAAGTTAGAGATGTACGTAGTTGCATTTCATTTAGAACATTTGCTATATTTCATTTACATCTTTGAAGGCCTCCTAAGTACAGCTAACATTTGGTCTATTTCTTCTTTTCACAAGCAAAGTTTTGTTCTTTTTTTTTTTGTTAACTAAAATTGGTGAGTGTTTAAATAACATAAATTTTGGAAGTTTTTGGCTATTCCGACCTAGATGCACCTACACTATGGATCTAATCTGAATTTAACTAAGGCAGAATGTTAGATGAATCTGCAAAGAGAATGTTAGATGAATCTGCAAAGAGAGTTGATTGATTCCTAAAATCAACTCTTAACTTGTTGGTCTTCATTTTATTTTTTGATTTTTTTAGAATTATTCTCAAATTACTATTTAAATTCATATCATGCAATTTATTGCTTTTTTAATGAAATGATTTATTGTTTTTTGCTAATTCAAAATATGTGAAAAAAAATTAATTGCTTTGCTAATACATTTGATTATGTGATTTTAAATTTGATAAGGTTTACTTCATGTACAAGTGATTCTATAAGCTTCCAGCATGTTCAAAGATACTAAAAGTATATAAAGTCGAGATCTAATAAAAGATTTCGAAGACATTGCTCACGTTCTATTTGCTTCTACTACATTGCGAAGATATTTATTTTTTTAATTCACTCAATTTAGATTTTGTAAATCATACCCTTTCATGTGCATTTACTGTATCATTTACAGCATGTATGCTATCGATGTTTATTTAGATAAAATATATTACTAGGTATTTGACCTATATATATTCTTTTTTACTTAGTTTTTATTCAGCTAATATTCTCGTCTTATTAATTATCCTATGGCCAAGTGTTAGGCTTGAGTAGTGTCTGTAGATATTGAGACAATCTTTCCTTAAGACTAATATGATTAATTATGCTAATTGCATTCTTTTTAGTTTTATTTTTCTTTAATTTAATTTAATGAAAGTAAACATACTCTTCTATTAAAAGAGATGATAGTTATTTTTCTATTGTCCTATTATATACTAATTTTATTAATCTAGAAGAAAATTTTAGCTTCCAAAAAGCTAGCTCAAACTTTATTCTACATGAATAGTTTGGCCATAAAGCAAAAAACTATCTATTGTCAATCAATATGTGCACATGTCAACTAATTAATAATTTCTATAATATTTAATTTTAATCTGTATTCAATTGATAGTAATACTTGATTATTTTTTCATGTTGTGTTGAAGGCATTGGATATAAATTTTAATAGGAGAATGACTCTGCCAACTATCTAATAATACAACAATTAAATTTTATATTTAATTTAATATTATCAAGTTGACACCTCAAAGTTATCAAATTACTCCAACATAGTGCAATAGCAGTAATTGAAATAATTGATTATTTTTTCTTCTCTTAAACAATTTTTTAATGATATTCAAGTGTCCATATTAATATTATCGCTCAACCTACTCTTTGAAATACTACTATTTATGCAAATAAATAGAATTTCTTTATAGGAGTGCAAATAATACTTTGTAGTTTCTTTAAGAATTTAATCATTTGTTTGTGATATCATTGCGCAATAAATTGTTAATATTTTTGAATTCTATCATTTCTCTCTTTATTATGGTGTAGTCTCTTAGAATTTTACTTAATAATTATCTTAATTTATATGAATTTAAAATAATTTTATCACTAAATAATTATGTATAATTATATTATTTATCAAACTATAATTATTTCAAAATAGTTAAATATAATAGCACGTGCAGCGCACGTGCCAATCACAAGTATAACGACCTCGGCTTTTACCTTGGCCGTTACTTAATTTTTTTTTATCCTCAAATAATTCCACTATATCTTAATATAAATCTGTCCTCAATATACAAATAGTGCATTACACCATAAATAAATATAAAATTCTGAACACAAATAATCTAAATAATCTTCTAATTGTCTCTCACTCATAGCTCTTATGCTTGTGCTAAACCTGTAAAAATAGTGCCGAAAACAGCATCAGTCCACCAATAGGACTCAGTAGGAGATATCAACTAGCTATGGGCTACATAAAATATTAATAAGGTTTCATGATCGCAAATTTATTATTTTGAGATTTAAGAGAATTATTACATGCATACACAGTAACATTCATGAACTTTTATCAAATGAATAAATAGCATGATAACAATTACTATGATAATTATGCGTACTTAAAATATATAATAGAAGATATCAAATAAGAATTTATAACATGAGTACTATCAAATAAATGAGCATGTATATCATGAGTTTTTTATGAACAATTGAACAGTATAAATGCATAATAGATAATTAGCACAATCCGAATACTAAATATAAACAAGTGCAATATGATTAGCCTAATAATTACAATGTACACATGATAACAGAACAAATATAAAAATATAATTAACAAGTAAATTTCTTTTTAATTAATTTTATTTTACTTTTTTGGGCTCGTGATTTCTCGTACTACGCCTCAGCTGTCTTTTGCACATTTGGGGATCGTCATCCCCTGGCCCCGTAGGCTATGGCCCATAATGGCTAAAATGTAAGGTCTTCAATCAGTTTTGAGAGTTTTCACCCCTGACCCAAAATGGCAATGGACGCCGTCGCGCCTAAATCTCATATGCTCGAGCTAAGGCAGGTGCATAATCTCACAGAAATCACATTTAACTTTTAATTCATTGTCGCATTTAAATTCTTGATTATAAATTTAGTCATATAGCAAGCTCATACACTTGCCTAAATATTATATTATATCTTTGAATGTAACGACAAGTCCGTACACTTGCCCTCCCGTAGGTGTCACAAACATAAGTCAATATATTCTCATCGAATGTGATGACAAGTCCGTACACTTGTCCTCCCGTAGGTGTCACAAACATAAGTCAATATATTCACATCGAATATGACAACAAGTTCGTACACTTGTCCTCTCGTAGGTGTCACAGTCATGAGTCAATATATTCACATCGAATGTGACGACAAGTCCGTACACTTGCCCTCTCATAGGTATCACAGTCGATGAAAAGAGACATATCATTATATAACATATTTATCTCATTATTGAATAGACAACAGAGTCAGCAATTAATTCATAATAATTTATATGTACTATACATTATTAAACTTTAACAATCCACTTTGTACCTCATAATCTCGATAGTTTAATTTTAAATTATCTCTCCTATTTCAATCAAATTTGCATAGTAATCCAGTAATCACCAATAAAAATAATTATGATATCTTCAAAGATATTTTAATCTAAATTAATAAAGATCATTAATTCTCCACATATAATTTGTGAAACCTCAATCAAAGTTTGATGAGAGTATAATTAGAGCTAATAATATAACTATAATTCAAGCCTCATATTAAAGTGAATCAATTTGGATCATGACCAATTCTAATTTCACATTTTTATCACTCTATGATTATAAAAATATCATCATTATTTGAATCAAATCATCTATCAATAAATCTATTTAGCATAAGTTTTAAACTCCAAATTATCAAAAATTAATTAAATCATTAATCCTCAATATCTAATAGCATTTGAAATTGATTTCATAAATTCAATTCTTCTACATATAATAATTAATATCACTGCCAAAGTAACTCAATTATTTGGACTTCTAATAATAAAATATATATTTCTAGGCTAATTAATAAAAATATTACATAAATATGATAAACAATCAAATAATTTAATAATCTCCAAATTCATATTTAATAACAATCATTTAACATAAAAAATCTCCATTTAATCTACATGTGATGATAAGCTCTTTCAAATACAGATTTTTATGCAAAGTTCCTCTAGCAAAACCTCATCCAAAATAAACTTTTTAAAGAAAGATTTCTATACAAAAGTTGTAGTGTAATGTGTCCTCTATCTTCATATAAAATGTCATACCAATCCGAATTCATTTGGTACACCAAATCCTCTATGAACTAAACTCGGTCAGAAAATCCAAATTTCTGCCATACTTTACTAATGATATCGAAATTATATTTTTAATTCAGATTTAATCAAACGTTTCTTCACAAAAGTTGTAGGTAACTTCAAGATCTAACTCACCGCCAAATCTGATCAAAATCCGAGATCATTTGATATCCTAAACTAATGCTATAAAGCTCAGATCCGAAACAGAAATATTCCAGTAATATACAATCGTGTGTATATCTAAACAAATTTCTCTAATAAGATATTTTAAGCCCATAAATAAAATTTACTGCCATAAATATGAAGAAAATATTAGCAATATAGTAAAATAGAATTTTACAAATATTTAAATATTAAATTTATTCAATACTTGTCAAATTATGTGAATTCTTATTTTTTATTAATTTAAGCCCTAATAGTTAGAGAAATCTCCTACCTCAAGGAATCATGAAAATATCTCCTTTTTCTTCCTCCTATTCTTCTCGCTTTTCATCCAAATATTTGAAATCCTTCTTCCGTAGTTGCCGATTCGAAGGAGAAAGGTTGTGATGCCTCGAATCTCTAATTCTCCCTTCTCCTTTCTCTCCCTCTCTTCTCTTTTTTTTTTCTCTCTCCTTCTCATTTTCGGCCAAAGAGGGGGCTAGGGTCGGCGGTTACGAATCGGGAGAGAAATGAATCGATGTGTGAGAGGAGAGAAATATTATTTCCTCTAATAACTAGGGTAAATCTGGTATTTCTTTTAAGGCTAAAATTAAGGGATAATTAAATCTCATAAATTTAAAATTTAAATAATGATAACAGATCATCCTTTAACCCAAACTATATCCCTTAAATATCTCCAATTTGGATAAATATTCTCATGAGAATTTCAAATCAATCAATATCCAAATAAATTATTTGATATTAAATAAATTCAAATTTAAATCAAGAAAATAATTTTCTAATATTTCTCTTAATATTTTTCAAATAAATACTAAATCTTACAAAAATTATTTCTACATCTAATATTTCTTTTATCATTCTTTCTTGGTTATTTTTGGAGATCAAATAAATCAAAGTTATCACCCAAAATTTCTTCTATTTTTTTATGCCAAAATACCGTAAATATCATTTATCACCCAAATTTGTACATACAATTTTAATTTATAATACACATCAAAATCTAATTTTTCGGGATGTCACAACAAGTAATTTTAAAAATATGGACTTGTGTATTATTAAACATTAATTTCAGGGACCTGGGTGTAATTTGCTCATATATATATATATATATATATATATATATATTATCTTTATAGTTCAATCTCTTATGTTTGTTATTAGAAAAAATTAATTTTACTAAAATTAAATTTAAATTTTAATAAAAATTTATTTACTAAGAATTGCTTATAATGAAAAATAAAGTTAATAATTAGGTTTAAATATATGAAAATATGGTATAAATTTATTATTATATTAATATACTTGTGAAATATAAAATAAAATAAAATTTTTATTTTTAAATATAAATATATTTAAAATATAAAATTAAACATTATCTTTAATGTAAAATATCATTTCATTTAATTAAATTCAACCTGAGTAAATTAATTAAATAAGACACCAATTATTTAATTAATCATCACTCAGCAACACAAGTAATTCTATTATTACCAACATAAATATATATATTGGGAAGCAGATTAATGCATGATTAATTATTGAGATAACTGATTGTTATAAACGGAAAGACTCTGGCAAGCGTGGCGTGCTCCAGGTTGGCTCCCAGTACTCGAAGCATCATCTGTCCGACGACCAAACGCACCGTCGGCGTACGCAGGCTCCAGTCGACGTTCAGCGTATGATCACCCAGGACGCCCCCAAAAACGATGTTATATAAGTTATCATCATGACCAGCGGCTACAGTACTTACAAAACACGAAATCACGTGCGCCTTGGGGAAGTCAAGCACGCTTGTGCGCCTTGTGTGGATGAAAATGTCCAGCGCTTGCATGTTGTACAGCTCCAACATTCTCATGAGGATGCCGTGCGCATGGTGATTTCCTACCTGCGTTCCGGTTAACGATGCCCACCCCTGCTCTGCCGTAGTAATTTTCACCATGAAGGTAGCGTAGAGGAGGCCGAAGAGGAGGAGGTGGCGGCGGCGACCAATGGAAGACATTGATGCAATCAATCGCGCGGTCATGGGGCTGCTAGCTGGACCGTGCATGGAGATGCATGCGCCTGCCTACCTTAAATAAACTTAAGAGACGTACGTTTGGTTCAATTATGTTAATTATTTTATTATTTTTTAAATGATAATTTTGAATTAAATAAATTAAAAGCTTGAACTAATTTTAGGTTTTCGAGAAACTGAACAGAGAGAAAGTCAATGTCCTCAACCCCGCTTATCTATTATAATGTCATCTAGTGCAATTGAAAGAATTATGGGATCAAAACATGATTGACCAACTCCCCCCCAAAAAATATTTTTTCAAAAAAAAAAAACCTTATAAAAGTAAAAATATAATTTTAATCGTAAGTATCACATGTAATCGTATATTATCGGATCGATACCTATCTGATTTCAAGCTATACATATTACTTACTTATTTGGTGGCCGAACGAACGGTCCAGCCAGAGAGAATAGACCGTTTGATCGATCAAACGGACCGTTTGGTCAGTTAATATAGAATGGACAGTTTGATCGCTCAGCAACTTAATATTATTTGTGGCGTTATTCGTGAAACAGGGCTTGCTCATCTGTGTGGCTTTCCGTTATTGGTGAATGGACACTTGAAGTGGTCAAGCATCCAAACCTAGTAATTTGTAGATGTATAATCAGCATCGTGTGAGTAGGATTATGATAAGTTCATTATGTCCTCAAGGTTGACTTTACTGATGCCGATTCAATCGTAGTGTTATAAAGCTAATGCTTAATTTTGATAAATTGAGCCAAAACAACTCAAGCTAAGCTGGACAAGGCTCAAACTCATCTCGTATCAATTTAATTTAAATTTGAGTTAGTTTAGGTAAACTTCGAGCTTTACTATGCCAATTCAACCGTGGCGGTATAAAGCTAATGCTTAATTTTGATAAATTGAGCCAAAACAACTCAAGCTAAGCTGGACAAGGCTCAAACTCATCTCGTATCAATTTAATTTAAATTTGAGCTAGTTTAGGTAAACTTCGAGCTGGCTCGAATGAGTCAACTCAAGTTCTCTAAAATTTTTAAATTTTTTTAAAAGTAAAGTAAAATTTACAGATATTTCAACTATAAACAAGTAATAAATAATTATATTAGATTAATAAATATATTATTTATGTTTAAAAATAAATATCAAGTTAAATTCAATCGATCTGTTAGATTAATTATGGCTCATGACTTGATAGAAAAACGTTTTATGAATTTGCAAAAGGATTTTTTAAATAAAACTACATTAATTACTCGTTATATATATTACTTAAAACTACATTTAAGTCTTTTAGTTTAAAATATAATATTATATAAATTTACAATTTTAAAAATTTAACCTCTCCTCTATCCTCTCTCCCTCCCGGTGTTGCGCCGCCCTTGCTGGTCTTAAGTCAAGAATGTATAAAGAATTTGTTTAGTTGGAGGATAAATTTGGGTAAGAAAACAGAAAATATTTTATTTTACAAAGTGACGAAAAAGAAATTTATTTTAATATTGGGAGGTATGTAAGATGTGAAATAAAGTTGATTTTAAGGTTCGAATTTATGTAAGATGTGAAATAAAGTTGATTTTTAAGATTGAAATTTGTGTTGGATGTGAAATAAAGTTATTAAAATTTATAATAAATTTAAAATATTATTAAAATATTTTTTTTTCTTAAAAAGGGGTTCATATCAAACAAGGCTAGTGCTCTCATTTCTCTAGGATGTGTATGGTTTATTATTATTTTTGATTATGTTAGGTCCTAAAAATTATTCTTCGACCTCTTATGTCCAAAAAAGTTTTACAATGATATATCATTTGGCATACAATTTCTCTCAATCTTTATAAGAAATTATAATTTTACCAATTATTTATTTTACTCTCGAGCTTAGAATTCTAATATAGCACATACCTTATTTTGATTTTATAATATTTAAATAATTTTTCAAAATTTTAATCATAATTTGTTACCAAATTTTTTCTTAATCTTTGTGTTAAGCCTAAAAATATTATAATTAATTTAGTCTCATACCTTCTATTAGTCTTGATCTAATTAATTAGGCCGGAAGAACATATATCAATCAGTCTGGCTAACAGCATTTAAAATTCATGACAATTTCAAAGAAATTTTGACTTGGATCATAATTTATTTATTTGTTTTTGGATGAAATGCGATTAAATAAATAGAGATCATTTTAGTCATAACTATAGTCAAAATTACCTCTAATTAAACCGACTAAATTCTCACATTTGTTATTTAGAGAATCTACATCTGTCATTCCCAAAGAATTATTTTTATATTGCAGCCACTCGCGGTGCCTATGCGGGCATGTTGGTAAAGATGGTTAAATTAGAGAACAATTATATAAATAGTTATATATATATATAGGGGTTTTTACATACAGTACATGAAATTTACACGAAATTATATATTTCACCATCAATTCATAAATATTACCACTATCACAC
>JAEMOT010001281.1:37107-80020 GCA_019297695.1 Apostasia ramifera
GAGCTGCCCATGCGCGCACTCAGGTAAATAATTATATTAAGTGTTACTTGTTTCATTATGTTAATTTTTTCACAACAGTCTAGTGAGTGGTTAGCTTTTAATTTTTTTCGTGATCTTTGTTCAACTTTATTGATTATAGATTTTGTTGTTTTATTTATAACAATTAAATCAAGATTGACACCTATGTTTAAGTCGAGTATATTTATACCAAAAATCTTAATTGAATGATAAAAAATAAATCACGAGCCAGATCAATTTTGACTCGGATTGAATTTGAATTGATAATAAATGAGTTAAGATTAACTCGGATCAAACTCTTCTCATTCATATCTTATACCAGATCGAGATTGACTCAAAAAAATTTAGGCGTTTGGTTCGATGTTATCTTGATGTTATGTTATGTAATCTATATGTCATGACATCTAGATGTCATCTTTTAATTAATAATTTTATAATCTAATAGAAGATTTTTTATAGATGTCATTAAATTAAATAATTATCTTTTCTAGATAACATAACATAACATTAAGATAATATTGAATCAAACGTCCCCTTAATTCAATCTCAAGCCAAGGCCGAATTGACTCGAAATCAAACCATTAACAACCTCATCCACACGCCAATTGCCATAATGCCATGTATACCACCAGAAGAGTGAGACATGAACAGTATGATATCCCCTTCCTATTCAACAGGACAACTACTACTATCAGTACTGAGAGCTGACTCTTGTGAGTTATTTAATGGCAAACATGATTAATGAATGAATTAATAATTTAAACACGATTTTTAAAAATTTTTAAAACAGATTGTTTAAGGAGCCGCCCAATCTCATGTTTAGGAGTTTCCCAATCTTTTAGTGACTCCACAAAAAAAAATATTAGAGGTGACAGCTGTTGGCCGTTACTAGATCAAGTTGCCTAAACTTTGGCCAACTACGTATCACAGCCACAGCTGTCCTCTGGCGTGGCAGTCATAACTTGTAATTTGATCAGGTGAGTAGCTCGAATTTGGGTGACTCTTCCTGTCACGACGCGCCTTCTTTACCATCCTAAATTCGACGGCAAAGCTAGCGTGACTCAAAAATTTGGCAAGGGAAAATATCGGATACGATGATTATCAACACTTAAACATACAAAAGAACTATTATAACAGTTCTCCGATACAACATCATATACGATATTATTACAAACTTAAAATAGAAAACAGTGGCAGCTAAGCGCCGCCGATCCCCTTGCCCTTGTCCCATGCTTGATCAAGTGAAAGAGTTCCTGCAAAAAAAAAAGACACCAGTTACAGAGAACTGAGTAAACGAAGCTCACACTAACAAAACATATCCCATGCTCTATACCATAACTTGCATATTAGCTCATGCAGGAAAGTTCACCAGATTCTTAATTTTCTTAGACTTCATTTTACTTATTAAATAATTATAATTTAATCTCCTAATTTCTTGCAGGAGGGCCGTTAGCAAGTGGCTAGCCCTTCGCAACACTATGCAACAATCCCATAGCCCTCGCGTGAGGTTGTGCGGCTGCCAGGGGAGAGAAAAAGAGGCAAAAATTTAACTTTATTCTATAAATTTTTAAAAGGGGATTAACAATAATATATTTATTAAACTTAGGGATGCATGTAAATGAACTATTTCATAATATCGCTCAATCCCATATAAAGATTAAAACACAAACGCAAACAAAAGCAAAAATTCTTCATTTGCCAAGCATTGAAGCTGCCAGCAAACTCAGGGAAGGATGATTTTTTAAAAATTGACATGATTAATTAATTAATTAATTGAATATTATTTTAAAAAAATAAACAAAAGAGCATATTACTGATATTGTCACTCATTTTTCGTTAAATAGAAGTCGCCCGAAGATGAGTTGACTTCTGTACTTCTGCCTGAATGACGGGCAACTTCTAAGACACAGAAGTCATCCGTTCTTAAGGAGACTTCAATATAATTTTTTTAAAAAAATTAGACGTTATTTGAAAAGAAAGGATTTGCACTGCTTATATTTAAGTTACTAAAGACATGTATAAAGGAAGTTGTTACTTGTGTTTGAATACAAGGAGGTTTGACTAAAGATTTTTCTATTACAGTTAGATTACACCAAAGCTCAGCTTTAAGTCTGTATCTTTTTGCTTTGATTATGGAAGTCATGACTGGACATATCCAAGATGAAATACCTTAGTGCATGCTCTTCACAAATGATATTGTCCCTGTTGAGAAAAATTAAAGAGTGAGCTAAAGCGAAACTCGAGTTTTGGAGGAATGCTATAGAATCTAAAGGTTTTCATCTCAGTAGATCAAAAACTGAATATATAGAGTGCAAATTTAGTCAAAAAAGAAATACTCATATTAGAAATGAGATAATTGGTAATCAAATTATCATGAAAAGTGAGCGTTTTAGATATCTTGGATCAATCATATAAAATAATGGTGAAATAGATAATGATGTTATTAGCAGAATTCAAGCAGGATGAGTAAAATAGAGAAATATTTCAGATGTATTGTGCGATAGAAAAATTCCATCCAGAATTAAAGGTAAGTTTTATAAAACTGTAGTAAGATCAGCGATAATATATGGTGCTGAATGCTGGCATGCAAAAAGAAAATATACAAATAAAATAAATATTGTAGAAATAAAGAAGCTAAGGTAGATATATGGATGTACACGAAAGAATAGAGCGCAATGGAACAAAGAATTCATGTAGCTAACCCTACCCAGTAGGATTAAGGCTTTGTTGTTTATAACTAACAAAAACTGTTTCATATGTTAGTGCTGTAAAAAATCAAAGACTATTTATTAAGGTTATGAATCATTATACATAATATATTCTTTTACAGTTATTTTAATTAGCATCTTTGAAATCTTTTCACATTTTTTTATAAACTGTTTTAAGTACTTGTTTTATGATAATAGATTTTCTCATGATAGTAATGTAAATTTTAGACTATTAAGGTCTCGTTTGATTGGAAAGTTAATTTTTGAACAAGAGAAGAAAAATATTTTATTTTATAAATTAAAAAAAAAAATTATTTTAATATTGAAAAATAAATGTATAAAATTTGAAATAAAATTAACTTTAATATTCATGTTTATCTTAGATGTAATGTTAATTTTTACATTTGAAATTTATGTTGGGCCAAAATGAGACTCGAACCAAGTGAAGCCTTTGTGTTATTTTATCAAGCATTGGTCTTTTTGTGATCAACTAATTAGCACAATCTAACTTAGATGATGATGATGATTGTAATATCTCGATAAAATTTAATTTGAATTTTTTATTAATTTATTTTATTACAATAAAATAAATTTTATTTATATAGAATTAATTATTTAAAATAAATTATATAAAATATTAAATATTTATTATGTGATTTAAACTTTAAAATGACTAAAATTAAAATTTAATTTAATTAAATCTGATTATTTGAAATTCAAATCCAATGGATTTAATTATCCATTAAATTTTCATTACCACCTCCTTAAATTAAGACTCAGTGGAATTGACCAAACTATACTCATCAGATTATGATTTAAAGAAAGAAATAGAATTTCTTACTAAATCTAAAAATACTGATTTAACTTTTCCCTCTCATAACAACCGCCGGCCTAGAGATCAGAGAAACGCGTGGGAGAGAGAAGAGGCTTTCATATCTTCCCTAATTCATTAATCCTTCTCCTTTCATATCTTCCCTAATTCATTAATCCTTCTCCGATTCTTCACGTTCTCAACATTTTATTGCATCCTAAAACTGAATCTTGCTATTTGGAGTATTGATCCTTTCTCTCTGAATCTCAAAAATAATCTAGAACTATGATGAATTCGAAGTAGATTTTACCTTAATTTGGCTTAAATAAATCTAACTCTATTATGAAATTGAATATGTTTATTAGAATTAATGTTTTATACTTTTTTTATTTCAATGTTTTATACATTAAATCAAGAATTTCTGTTGCAATTTATGTTCGTTTTCTTATGTTTGAATATTTCAACCATTCCACATTCATTCATGAAATTTTGCAATTAAGCATGTTGTTTATTAACATGAAATTCATCTCATACTTTCCATTTTCTGGCAGTAGAGGAAATATTGCTTAAATTAGTTAATAAATAATTTATGCTTTTTCTCAGTTCATTCAGTAATTTGATATGATGCAAATAATCTTTAGTGATTTATGATTGAGCCTACTATTAATATGACTTGTGCCTTGTTTTCATATTCTCTGTAGCAAATAGAAGAAATAACTTATAAATAATTATTTGACAAAGATTACCTATTTCATAGATTACCATTGTTATTTTGTTCTTAAATAAAGAATTCTCAATTCAATATCTCATATATGTCCATCATTAAATTTCACCCACATTCTACCAGCTATCTTATATCTTAAAGAAAATACATTCTTGAGCTTTTTCAACATGCTAAAATGGATGGTGCTCAGTCTATCTCCAATCCTGCCGGCTGCCGCTACTTTCTCTATAAACAATGAATGGTTCAACACTATATCGATCGAAGCATTGTTAGAGCTATACAACATGTCACCATCACTAGATCTGACATTGTCTTTGCAGTCAATCATGCATGCTAATACATACATACTCCTACGTACTTAAGAATTTTGGGCTTCTGTTAAACACATTCTTCACTATTTGAAAGGAATAATTCTGTATAGTTTTACAATTCATCGTTATCCTGGCCTCTTATGCCCTTCATGTTTTTAGTGATGCTGATCGGGCTGGTTCTTTTGAACAACGTCGCTCTGTAGGTAGTTTTACCATTTTATTAGGTAGATGATGAGATGAATGCATGATACGTAGAATAATCGGAGATCGATCGAATCCCAAGATCAAATATATATATATATATAAATTAATTAATACATATATAGTACTGAGGCTTATCGTTAATTAATAAATTAATGATTCATATTTTGAGGTAATTCTAAAAAACGATCGACACTAGTGATCCTGATGGCATGACCGCCGGCAACCGCCGTCACTAGGAAGACCATGTCTACAATGACATGCGCCACCGCCCGCTCAGGCTCATAGTGATTCATGATGCGAGAAAAATCAGACGTATGCTTCCTGGCCGTAAACATGAAATGATAGTAGATTCCGGCGGCAACGCGCGTCGCCTGAGAAAATACTACTTCACAGCCGCCTAAGCTAAGCCAAACAAACTTCCCGGGTTATAATCGAACGGCGGCTTCCGCAAGTGAATGACGGCCTCCACTCGTTCGCGGTTGTACAGTTTCACAGCTCATGCAATTATCTCTTCCTCGAATGCAATGGTAGTTACCGGTTGCGTACCAGGCCGTGCCGCCGTTAACGTCTCCGTTAATGCAGTGCAGATCAGGAGGAGGAGGTAATTACGATCAGCTGTGGCCATGGGGCGTACGTACGTATACACTTCTTGGGGATAAGCGAGGAGAGGAGGCGGCCTGCGATCGACGCCGATAAATACATGACGGTCAGCTGAGAGACGACTCCATATATATATCGAACCTCTTCCTTCCTCATATATTCCACTTTGAAGTGAAATTGATTCTTCGATTAAAACGAAAATATGATCGGTCAAAGCTGGCAAATGAATTAAAAAAATACAATTTTGAGTAATTAAATTAATTCATGACTGGCCTGTTAAACGTACGTTCGTTTTTCATGATCAAATTTCGACTATCAGCAAAATATTACTACTATATATATATATATATATATATATATATATATATAGAGAGAGAGAGAGAGAGAGAGAGAGAGAGCATTAGAAATCATGCGCCCATTTTTTATCTAGCTAGTACATATTATAAGTTAATTAGAAATAGAAATAAAAATTCAATCTAAGATAACAATTAGCTAGGCCGAAACAAAACTCATGAATGGAATTTTGATATAATTAATTAATCATTCATTAAGTTATTATGAAAAAATTAATATACTAAAACAGATTATATATATATATATAATATTAATATTTTTTAAAATATTTTTAATCAAATTCTATTTTGAGCCGGCTCAATCCGATATTGCGCCGGCCCATGCAAGATTTATTTGATAAAAATCTTGAGCCATGAAAATAGCTCGTTAATCGATCCTAGAGCGAAGTTAACAGTCTTTTATCTCTTACTATTGAAACAAATAATGAAGTATAAGTAAATGATTGGGTAAATTGTGTATAGTGTAATACCCCTGATCTTAATGTAGAGGTATTATTCGTTTTGGCTTTATGAATGTTACATATAGTCACCTACCTACAATACACCAAATATGTTTCCTTATAAGAACCATCATTTCTGGTATATATTTTGTAATTATGATTTGATTCACATTGCTATGTAAATAATTCTCTATTAAATTAATTACACACCATATTGTAATATGGACTCCTTATTATAAAAGGGGATCTTAACAATTGAACAATATAAGGGAATATATTTCTCCTTCAACATTATTCTCCCCCTCTCTCTCTCTACCTTTAAACCTCGTGCATGACGTTTGTCTCTACTCTTTAAATCTCGTGCACGATGTTTGTCTCTACTCTTTAAAGCTCGTGCACGACGTTTGTCTCTACTCTTTAAACCTCATGCATGACATTTATCTCTAGCTCTACATCCTTTAACATGGTATCAGAGCTTTGACGTCGCTGATCGGCGTCACCTCATAGAGTCGGCCTTCTACGTCAGAATCAACATCGTTCATTTAGGGCCTTCTGCAACCTCGCAGAATTGATCTCTTGCCATCGCTGGCCTCTTACCTCGCCGACTTCGCCGTGTCGGCCTTCTGCTCGAGCTCCTTTCTCCTCTCATTCTCTTAGCCTTGAAAAATTACTATCTAGTATACCTAGATTTTCTACTATGTCTGAAATGAGCATGATCTTTCCAAATGAGCAGCTCAATCCACTAGCAACAAATATACTATCTCTGCCTACCAACATGATATTATTTCTCCCTTTAAAGCTAACAAAAGATAGCTACTTACTTTGAAAAATATAGTTTCTCCCTTACTTCGTGCTCATGATCATCTCCTTGGATTAGTGGATGGCACAGATCCATATCCAAATATAAATAATTCAGCTTGTGCTACCTGGATAAAAAAGATCGACTATTTCTCACTTGAATTGTTTCAATACTCACCGAAGCTGTTCTTCCATTGGTGGTAAATTTGAATACCTCTCATGCAGTTTGGAAAACTCTTGCTGACACATTTGCCTCTCATTCTAGAGCACGTGTTTTTTAACTTAAAGCTCAATTACAGATGATAAAATAAGGAAATAGCTCTATTGATGATTATATGCAGGCTATAAAAAATATCATCAACAACCTATCTGTTATTTGACATTCAATGTTCGATCCAGATATTCTAATGCATGTTCTTGCATGTCTTAATTCCACATATGACAGCATTATTCCTGCTATTACTATCTGTGTGGATGATTTTACCTTAGAAGAAGTTCATGTGATTCTTTTATCTCATGAACGTCTCCTTCAACTCAAATCTGCAGAAATAATTGCAGTAACATCACCATCGATCAACACTGCTAGACGAGAACGTCCCTCTCCATCCAAGACTAACAGAGGGCGTGGAGGATGCAGTGCTCAAGGACGTGGTGGTCGTGGTTAAGGACGATGCCAGATCTGCCTTATCCCTGATCATTATGCTTACGAATGCTACAAATGCTTCGATCGCCACTCTATTGGAGGTCTCACTTCCATGAATCATGATGGACTATTGGGAACAACTAACCAACTCGACTACAATCTTCCTATAATACAACACAAGTAGGAGCATATCATAGCGCACTTACCTCCTCTCCAAATGCAACTATTGAGTCAGCATGGTATCCTGATTTTGGAGCATCTCATCATGTCACGCTGGATAACAATATTTTAAATAATCCTACACCATATATGGGTACCGACACTGTTCAAAACGGTAATAGTATAGGTTTGCATATAACTAAATTTGGAAATACACATTTGCACTCCTTTTTTGATGATCTATATCTTAAAAATATTTTGTATGTTCCCTCAATCACTAAAAATCTCCTTTCTGTTCGACAATTTACCAATGATAATGTCTTATTTGAATTCCATCCTTATGATAATAATGTCTCTACCACATTCTCGTTCATTCACCCACTGCTCTTATTGGAGAACGCACCACCAAGTTATCATGGCACGCTCGACTCGGACATCCCTCTTCGTACTGTTCGTCAAATAATTTAAAAATATGGTCTACCTATATCACCACCTACAATGTCAAGAATTTGCTCTACTTGTATGATAGCTAAGAGTCACAAGTTATCATTTTCTTCATCTACTTGTACTTCGTCGTCTCCATTAGAATTTATATATTCAGATATCTAGGGTCCTGCCCTTATTATCTCTAATGATGGATTTTCATACTATGTTATTTTTGTTGATGATTTTAGTAAATTCACATGATTTTTTCTCATGAAATATAAATCTGACTTGGAAGATATATTTCTCAGCTTTCAGAAACATATTGGGCATTTCTTTAATTGTAAGATTTGTTCTTTTCACTTTGATTGGAGTGGCGAGTATCAAACCCTCCAGCGCCATCTAAATTCCTCAGGAATTATTCACCGAGTCTCTTGCCCCCACACTCCAGAACAAAATGGCTCTGCAGAGTGCAAACATTGATATATTATTGAAACCACCCTAGCTCTTCTACAACATGCCTCTGCCCCTCAAAAATTTTGGGACGCTGCAGCTCAAACAGCAGTATATCTCATAAGTTGTTTACCGACCCCCATCATTCATCACAGTACTCCTCTACAAAAACTATATGGTCGCATGCCTGATTATAATTTTCTTCGCATCTTTGGATGTGCTTGCTACCCTTGGCTATGCCCATATACCAGAAATAAACTTCAACCCCATTCGCAATTGTATATTTTCCTTGGTTATAGTACTATACATCATGGTTACCGTTGCCTGCACATATCAACTGGGAGAGTATATATTTCTCGGCATGTTGGTTTTGATGAGACACACTTCCCTTTTGCAGATACATCTTCTAAAGCAACACAAATATTTGGTGTACCTATTTTTAGTGATAGCATTCTCAGGCCCTATCTAGGTTCACTAAGCAACACCATATCTCGGGACACTCTACCATCAATTGGTTCTTCGCCATCACCTCATCGTGGTCGTCTTGCTTCCCCAGACTCAACACTAGGACCTCCTTGTATTAAGAAGAATACTCCAGCAACTCCACTAGAAACAAATACATCAAAACCTATGGATAGCCCAACGGTATCTACATCTCCGCCTCCAAGAATTGCATTTGGGCCCCTGAGCCAACTTAAATCAAAAATTGATTTAAAAAATTGATTTAAAAAATTGACTTATTATTGAATATATTTAAGTAATTTAAATCAAATTCGACTCAAACCCAAAATGTTCGAGCTTGAGCTGAGACTAAATTGAGATTTAATAAACTTGAATCAAACTTGGCTCAAACGTTTTGTTATAAATAAAAATTAAAATAAAATTATAAATTTTGAATGCGGAGAAAATTGACTCAAACTTAGTAATTTTTGAATTATAGAGAAAATCATCTAAATTTAACTTTTTTGAAAGACGATTGAGATGGAGATGTAATTCTTTTTTTAAATTTCATCCTTTATATATATTATATTATTTTTTTTACTAGTAGGTAATATATGAAAATACTATTTACCAAAAAATGATTTATAAAAAAGTTAATCTTAAAATTTATTAGGATAAGAGAAAAAGGGGCAATTAAAAAGTACGAACTAAAAAGTCTTTTTTATTGTTTTTGAAATAGCTAGCGACTTAACTGTAGCGCAAACACAATCTGGGGACTTAAACGGGGGATTTTTAAATTTTAGGACTTATTTGCAATACACAATTGACCTTAGGGGCCAAAGTGTAATTTATCAAAAAAAATATACTAAATAAAAATATATAATAAATAACGTTTTTTTTTAATCCAGTAAATAACGTCACTATACTGTTTAATGTGCTCTGTATGATTAATCAATTATATGGCCTTACAATATTCTTATCAAAAAAGAAAAATTATATGCCCTTAAAATCAGAAAGAATTAACCCCTTAAGTACAGCTCTTGAAAAATATTTATATGGAATAAGAAATTATTTATTAAAAATATATATACAAAAAATAGTAGTATAAATATCTATAAAAAAACATGTATATAAAATGAAAAAACACTCAAACTAAAGAAATGTATTTTTTTTTCAATATTATCTGTCACTCAAATAATAATATTTAATTATTATAAAATTTAAATAATATAATATAATATTAAAATAACACTAAACTAAGTAAACTGATAGCATCTTTCAAAAATTCTAACTAGTATGTTGAAAGTAATCTGTTCTGGTGAAAGGAAACGGGCACTTCCTTAGATTTTTTTTTTTAATTAATAGATTGATTTATTTAATTAGATAAATACCATCTAACAGATGAATTTAAAATCAAAATTGATTTTATCGTGAATTAAACATAGTTAATTGAGGCAAAGCCACTCACTCATTGGACTTGGTGTTGCTTTCTTCCAGAACCACCTCATGAACTTCAATTTCTAACAATAAACCTATGCTGACTTCATTTAGTTTCAATTTTGTTTTTTTACTTAATATAAATTTTAATTATAAAAATAAATTTTATTTTACTTTTAAAGTAAATATAATTTAAGTAAATATTTTTTACTCCATGTAACTAGTAAATACATAAACAAAATGAAAAAATGCATTATCAAAATAAGTTCACAGACAAAACAAAATTATTCATATAAAAAACTATCTATACAAAACAAAAATTACTGTTAACATGTTATCTTGATGTCATTTTTTCACTCGATTTTGAGATTAATGAGTCTTATATGCTCAATATTATACCTTGATGGATACAAATTTAAAGTAATTAATTTTTTTATTAATTAAAATACTTA
This sequence comes from Apostasia ramifera, assembly GCA_019297695.1. Classification (NCBI taxonomy): domain Eukaryota; kingdom Viridiplantae; phylum Streptophyta; class Magnoliopsida; order Asparagales; family Orchidaceae; genus Apostasia; species Apostasia ramifera. The sequence continues at coordinate 48,083 of JAEMOT010001281.1, forward strand.
ATTTTACTTTCTAAAAAGAGAAGAATATGTACGTATCAATATGAAAGCATAAAAAATAACACAAGATATGTATTTTCAAAGAAATTTTGGCTTCGACTATAATTAATTGGCAGCTCTATTTCTTTGGCATATTTTCTTAATTTCTTTTTTGTCAAGAAAATCTTTGGCTTATTTTCAAGCACCAAACAAATGGCACTTAAATGTTATATGCGAAGTATGATATAGAGCATACTTAGCATATAAATTAAAGCCCAATTAATTATGCTAAGTATGATATAGAGCATAAAAAAAAAGTATGACATAAAGCATAATTTATATAGTATGGTAGACTATACTGTGGGTAAAATTTTTATTTAATTAGATATATTTTTGGTGATTAAAGCTCTAATTATTATGTAAAATGTTTATTTATTTGAATATTTTGTTAAAGATTAGGTAAAAAATTAACATCATTTGTCTAGTCATGATACCACTGAAATTTTGGATAATAGTTAGGGCGGGTGTGACAAATTGGTATCAAAGTTAGCTGTATAGCAAATTGATTGCTTGATGCACGCTAACTTTTAGTTGGAAGTTAAATTATAATAATTCAAGTCAATGCAAATAAGTAAATAAATATGCATGAAAAATTCAGTTTTATCATTATTATTATATTTAATTGATATTCCTCTATAACGAACAAAAACTGTTTCATATGTTAGTGCTGTAAAAAATCAAAGACTATTTATTTTACATAATATATTCTTTTACAGTTATTTTAATTAATATTTTTGAAATCTTTTCACATTTTTTATAAACAGTTTTAAATACTTGTTTTATGATAATAGATTTTCTCGTGATAGTAATGTAAATTTACAGGTCTAGTTTGGTTGGAGAGTTGATTTTTGAACAAGAGAAGAAAAATATTTTATTTCATAAATTCAATAAAAAAAAATATTTTAATATTGAGAAATGTATAAGATGTGAAATAAAGTTAATTTTAAACTCTAATGTCAAAGATTTGTAATATTCATATTTACATTAAAAGTGAAATAAAATTATTTTTTATAATTAAAATTTATATTAAGTCAAAAAAAACTCCAACCAAATGAACTTGGTATAGATTTATTGATAGGAACTGAAGTTCTTGAGGTGGTTCTGACAGAAATCAATACAAATTGTCCAATGTGTGTGTGGTTTTGCCTCAATCAACTATATATGTTTAATTCCTGATCATTTTCTTAGGTAGATGATGAGATGGATGCATGATACGTAGAATAATCGGAGATCGATCGATCCCAAGAGCAAATATATATATATATATGCAGGATTAATTAATACATATATAGTACTGAGGTATATCATTAATTAATAAATTAATGATTCATATTTTGAGGTAATTCTAAAAAACGATCACACTAGCGATCCTGATAGCATGAGCCGCATGACCGCTGGCAACCGCCGACGCTTCGAAGATCATGTCTACAATGACATGCGCCACCGCCCGCTGAGGCTCATTGTGACCCATGAAGTGAGAAAAATCGGAGGTATGCTTCTCGGCCGTAAATATGAAATGATAGTAGACGAATTCGGGGGCAACGGGCCACACCTGAGAAAATACTACTTCACAGTTGAGTAAGCTAAACCAAACAAGATGTTTGGGAACCAAGGGGTTCCAGTCGAGGAACGGCAGCGGCTCCTCGTAATGGAAGGCCTGCAATCGGTGCAAGTTGTACAGTTTCATGGCTGATACAATCATCTCTTTCGCGAATGCAATATTAGTTACCGGTTGCCAACCCGGCTGTGCCGCCGTTGACGTCTCCGTTAATGCAGCGCAGATCAGGAGGAGGAGGAGGGGGAGGAGGTAATTACGATCAGCTGTGGCCATGGGGCGTACGTACGTATACGTACACTTCTTGGGGATCAGCTACAATTACTTATATTGTATACGATTGATTAAAAAAATATATATATGATCTGTCAAAGCTGGCAAATGAATTAAAAAATACAATTTTCAGTAATTAAATTAATTCATGACCGGCCTGTTTAATTAAACGTATATATACGTTCTTTTTTCATGATCAAATTTCGACTTTCAGCAAAATATTACTACTATATATATATATATATATATATATATAGAGAGAGAGAGAGAGAGAGAGAGAGAGCATTAGAAATCATGACGCCCATTTTTTATCTAGCTAGTACATATTATAAGTTAATTAGAAATAGAAATAAAAATTTAATCTAAGATAACAATTAGCTAGGCCTAAACAAAACTCATGAATGGAATTTTGTTATAATCATCAAATATTTATAAGTCATTATGAAAAAATTAATATACTAAAACAGATTATATATATATATATAATTAATATTTTTTAAAATATTTTTATTCAAATTCTATCTTGAGCCGGCTCGATCCGATCTTGCGCCGGCCCATGCAAGATTTATTTGATAAAAATCTTGGGCTATGAAAATATATAGCTCGTTAATCGTCGCACTTGGATAAACTCGATATATGTCAATTCAATTCATTAATCGATCCTAGAGTGAAGTTAACTCTCTTACTATTGAAACAAACAATGAAGTATAAGTAAATGATTGGGTAAATTGTGCGTAGTGTAACACCCCTGACCTCAATGTTGAGGTATTATCCGTTTCGATTTTAGGAATGTTACATATAATTTTCGAAATAGTGGAGCCATGCTCTTGTGCTTAAATTTTAATATCTATAGATCCATTACATTTGTACTAGACGTAAAATAAAGAAAATAATTATAAATTCATCAATCAATATATAAGAGTTTCAGTATTCCACAGACTACAAATGTGATGGATCTATAGATGAGAATCTTATCACCCAATAATATATAAGAAATTTACCCTTAGATGCGAAGCAAGCTACACCAAAGGTGGCCGATAACAAGCAAACAAATTACAACTATTATATTGCTCCTATCTATTATATTGAAAAATCTTATCACCCAATAAATACTCATTCAAAAGTAACAAAGAAATTAATTAGTTATAAATTTTACTTTTCTTTTTTTATTTATAATATTAAACCTTTATTAATTACAGAAGGTCTAATTAAGTTTTTGAGCAAAAATAGCCATAAAAAGCTTAATTTTTTTTTAGTTTTCTCACTAAATTACCTAACAAAAAATGAAAAATAAATCCGAGATTCCAAAATGTATAACGATTAAAATTTATAGATCAACATACGTATAGAAACTCAAGTATCTCAAGATGTTATAGCCAACTTAATTCATACTATGAAATGTACTAAACCTCTTCAAGGTTGGTAATTTTGAAAAGTCCTTCGTGTAGAACCCACCATGCGGTTAAATTAGGTCTGCGAAGACTCGCCTGATTTGAAGTACCATCCGAAATAAGAGATTACAACTCCTAGAGTGGATGTACGGGAAAAATAATGAAGTACTACTGGCACTTCTACACAATCTTGTAGCACTACAAATCAGGTATTGTCGAAATTTAGTATGATGTGAGAATGCTTTGATGTTGTACCTAAACTAAATAATAGCAATAGAAGAGTTGAATATATTGCAATATGCACATTATGTAAAAATAATATGCATACAAATCTGGAGAATTCATTTCACCATCCAAGAATAGTCTCCATCCTTTTACATAGTCACATGTCAAGTTATTTATCTTTTTGTAAGAATTACAATTTAGTCTATTGCTTTTTCACTATTTTTACTTTTGGTCTTAAGTTTTTGCAAAAAAATATAATATGGTCCTCAAATTTTCATACATTTGGTCTTTAAGTCTTCAAAAATTATAATTTTATTTCGTAAGAAATTATAATTCAACTAATTAATTAAAATTTGTATTTAAATTTATATTATGTAAAGTTTTTTTAGAATAATATATATTTTGAAAAATTAATAATATAATTATAATAATAGTATTATATTAAAGGGATAATTACCTATATGTCACACAATTTAGTTTTATTTATGCCTTACCCATCCATTCTTAGTTAATTATGCTATGCACACTCAAAATATTATAAAATCTTATATACACACATTTAAGTTAAAACTTAATCAAAATCTATTTGAAAAAATAATATTCTGTTAGTAATCATTAAAATTATATTTTTACTCTTAATGATATATATTTTTCTCTTCCTCAATACCACACTAAAGCGCTGATTTGTCCTAAAATCAATTCACATCGCAGATGTCTTTTTCCTTTGCCGTCACCTAAACATTAAAGTTTTAGGATTTTCATTCAAAATATATTTAAATATCTTTAAAATAATATGATGAACGGCTCAGTTTTTTTGTAATCTAACTATAGTTAGGTTATTAAAAAATTATGATAACTCATTATAATAGAAATAAGTTAAAACGTGTGTATGTAAGATTTTATAATATTTTGAGTGTGCATAGCGTAATTAACTAAAAATGGATGGTAAGACATAAATAAAACTAAATTGTATGGCATGTAGGTAATTATCTCTATATTAAAATATTAGCTTAAATTAGTTATAAATTTACGTAAGATAATGATTTATGAAAATATTCATTCTTAAAAATTTAGTTTAAATACTAATTCTAAAACTTATTGTAATATTAGTTTTAATTATACCAAAATTTAAAATTATCCCATATTGCTATATATCACATATATTATTCTCTCTTAAAAAAGAATATAAAATGAAAATATGCAGATTTTTTTATTAAAAAAAATGTGGGGAGATTTTATAATTAAATCTCAAAATAAATTTTGAGCAAAATAAAATAAAAAAAAAACAATTTTAATAGCAGTCTAAATTATAATGTATCAAAATTATAATTTATGTTATTTTTAAGTTTTAATATTACGAGTGAAAATAACATTAAATTTATTTAATTGATATATAATTTTTTAATAAAATATTTGATAAGTATTTATATATAAATATTATAATAAGATTAAATATTAGTTTTTAAATTTAATTTTTACGTATAAATATTTTAATAAATCATTATCTTATATAAAATTATAACTACTTTAAGCTATTATTTTAATTATAATATTATTATCATAATCACATTATTAATTTTTCATAATATATATTATTTTAAAATAAATTTACATAATATAATTTTATTTAAATTTTTTTATTAATTAGTTAAAATTTTAATGAACATGATGGAATTTGTTTCATTGGTAACTAATAAACTTTATTTATTTTTTCTTGTAATTTTAAATTATTATTAATTTATATTTTATAATTATTTTTATTTTTTTATCTAAAATTTATTAAAAAAATAATTTTTAATAAACATTTAATTTTCTAAAAAAAGTAATATTGAAGTCGCCGGGAGAAAAGCGGGCGACTTCATCGATACAGAAATCGCCCGAGCGGCTTGCAACTTCTGTGTCTTGGAAGTCGCCTCATGTTTAGGCGACTTTTATTTAACAGAAAATGGTTGACGGTATTAGAAACATGCTTCTTTTATTCTTTTTTTAAAGACAATATTTAATTAATTAATCATACTTATTTTTAAAAAAAGTCATTCTTGAGGATTATTCGATGTGGTTGTTAACAGTTTGATTTCAAGTAGATTCTGATTTAGCTCAAGATTAATTAAAAAATAAATATCTAATTGAAATAAAAATGTATCTGCAAAAAAAATACCTATACAAATGGTGATTATTAAAAGTATTTCTTGCATTATTTCTCACTTTGCTTTTATCATTGAGCCGCGTAGGATTTTATATAAAGCTTCATTGCTTCTCTTCATTGAAAGTCAAACTATGATAATTGATTATATCAATGCAAATAAATAATTAAAAAATAAATAAGTAGCATCAAATTTTGATTTTATCATTGGTGTTACATTTTGCAGAAATCAATGATTTTATTTAGTTCATGTCTAATCCTAATATTATTTTATTAATATTTTAAATTTATAATAATTTTTAATAATTTTATTTCACATTTATCACAAATTTTAATATAAAAAATTAATTTATTTCACATTAATACAAATTTTAATTTTAGAATTAATTTTTTTTATATTTTACACATCTTTTATGAAAAAAAGCATCTACAATTCACTTTGCAACAAAATAATAATATATATATATACACACGCGCGCTTGCCAGCTTAATAGTGAGAAAAGACCAACACATGGATATCTTGTTTGGATGGCCTGCTTGATTGAACAATTCGGCTAGGCCTTTCGGCTCTGAATGGACTCTCACTTAAAAAGAATTGTTCAATCACTCACTGCCAATCGATTAGTCCGTGAAATCTTATTCCTGCCATGGTTTATGGCAGGAATAAGATTATTCGATGTGGTTATTTTTAATTGCTGTTTTTTTTTTCTTTTAGTTTTAAAATTTTAAAACATAAAGAAAAAAAAACTTTTACATAAAATTCACTCGGCTAGCTCACACATCACTTTTTTTTTAAGATATTTTTGAAAAGTCTTTACAGGTCTATAAATTAAATTGATAAAAATTTAAATTAATAGTCAGAAACCTAAATGTAATAATTTAACTTTTATAAACCAACATGTAAAATATCTACCACCTCAACCAACTGTAGACAATTTCCCCAAGCATTTCATTTGAGTTCATATTCTCAAAACATTTATTACAAACGTCTGTTAATAATTAATACTAATTACAATTAAGGACGAACGCCATTAATCATGATTCTTATTTCATATTATAATATTTAACTCCAAAGTCTTACATAGATGAACTACATCTTCATTTTCGAGATTGGACAAATTATCTCGTAACTTATATTTACAAAATTAATTTTAATAAATATGTTTTAGACATATCTAATATATATTTTTTGAATTATCAAAAATTTTAGGGGTGGCAAAGTGGTTGACGGGTTGGGTTCGTTTTGAACTCAAATCCGACCCAATTCAAATAACTCAACTCAATTTCGACTTGTTCGATAAACTGGTTAAAATCATTGATTCGACATGATTAATAAATAGGTTAGATCTACTACCAATTCAATCTGTTTATAAAACAAATACTTAATCACTCAAAACCTTCCTGACCTGATTACGTATTTGTTTAATAAATGGGTTAAACAAGCCAGATTCACGAATCAAATCATTTGTTATCACCTCTAATCAAAATAAAAGAATGGGCAAATTGCATCCAGGCCCATATGTAGGCCAAGAGAGAGTTATAAATTGATCCTAACATTTTAAAAATTTCGATTTAAATTCAGAGGTTGTAAAAGCACTGTCCATTAGTCCCAATTATGATAATTATTAGTTTTTTATCATTATATAGTAAAATCATTCTAAAATTAAAAGAGGGACTAATCCTTCAATATTTTCACAAAATTTAGATTTTTAAAATTAAAATTAATTTGTAATGACCTCCATACCTCAGAGTCTCAAATGCAATTTACCATATATGCAACCATTTATAAGATTCCACCAATCACCTCTAAAACAATACACAATTGACTTAGATTTAAGTTTCATTTTAAATTCATTTGTGATACATTATTTTTTGATTTAATCATAATCTTATTTATTAACTTCATCAGAAAGACCTGAAATAGTCATACAAAATGATTGGGCTAATCATTTTGAAGTATTAATTTACGGCCTCTCCACGAGTCGGATCTTAGGCAAAGAGGGGGCCGGTTAAATGAACGTAGCTCTCCCTCTAATTGTATATACTTCAAGTATGTAAGAGCAACGTGTACCAATTTTTAAAAATCATTCTTGATGAATAAATGACGTTGTTAGGGATCTGATTTCAAGTCGATTCTACTTTAACTCAAGATTAATTTAAAAATAAATATCTAATTGAAATAAAAATGTATCTACAAAAAAAAATCTATACAAAACAAATTAAAATGATCATTATTAAAAGTATTTTTCGCGTTATTTCTTGCTTTGCTTTATCATTGAGCTGCATAGGATTTTATATACTAATTAAATAACTTAATTTTTCTCTCTAACAATTAGAAGAATATATATGAATCAATCTAACGGCATTTAAAATTCATGAAAATTTTGACTTGGACCATAATTGCTATCTCTATAACTCTTTTGGCATTTTTTCTGCTGTAAAGCTTCATTGCTTCTTTTTATTGAAAGTCAAACTATGATAATTGATCATGTCAATGCAAATAAATAATTAATAAATAAATAAATAGCATCAAACTTTGGTTTTATCATTGGTGTTACATTTTGAAGTAATCAATGGCTTTGTTTGGCTCGTCGCGCAGGCTATTGATATTTTAAATTTATTATAATTTTTAATAATTTTATTTTATATTAACATAAATTTTAATTATATAATAAACTTTATGACATATATATATATATCATTTTACTTTGTAATATTTTATTTAAATATTTATTATCCTTTAAAATTTATTTTTATCAGTGCCGTCTTGTAATATTAAATATTACATATGTATCACACATATTAACTTTCATTAGTAAAAAAAAAATATGTATGAAATATTACATATGTAAGTCATCACTGGCCCAACGTCATTCCACAGAAACCTTGCCAGACATCCAATCGTTATAATTTAGTCAACACCAACTACTAGATATCGGTCATCGCTGTTAGTCTACCACGACTCTTGCGTATCACCCTCCACAAAAGTCATGAGTGGATCATGAAGTTCTTAAAAATTGCCACTACATAATCTTGTGGCTCACCGTCGACTCCATCTCCAATAAAAATAAAAATAAAAATAAACTGTAGTTCATTAATGTAGCTATCATATATTAAAAATGAGATATTTACATGGTGGACATAAAAATTAAGCTAATTTATAGATTTCACCATAAATCTCAAAATATTACAGATATCACATCTAAAACAGCTATTTTTTCGTTTTTCACATCTTGTGGTAAATTCTATCAGAAGATTTAACCATAGTTAAATCTCAACAAAATCTCAGTCATTGATCGCATCATTTAACCATCGACCTCCATGTTAGGGCATCGCGGAGCTGCATTGGTTCCGGCAGCAGCATATTCACGCGAGGCGGCAGCGTATTCTCGCGAGGCAACAGCGTATTCACGCGAGCACCATTATTTGCATCTTCTTCTTACACGAGCATCGCGAGCGGGCATCAGACTTTTCTGAAATTTAACTATGATTAAATTTTCTGATAGAATTTACTGCAGGATGTGAAAAATAAAAAAAAAATCTGTTTTAGATGTGATATCTGTAATATTTTGAGATTTATGGTGAAATCTATAAATTAGCCTAATTTCTGTGTCCATTATATAAATATCCCATTAAAAATATATACCGGAAGAAAACATAGAGGCTTTACATCAGTACCTCTATCGATTCCGCTTATCATACAACAACCTGTGGAGGCATCAACCTCCTCCTCCTCGTTCTCGTCAATACTCTTTTCCTCATCGATCTTAAACTCATCTATCTCTGTTATCCTCTCTATATGACTCACAAGCACAGAAGAAGACGATGATGGTCTCTGACATGGGCACAAAAAAGATGATGGAGACTAATCTGTGTGGTGTATGTATATGTGATATTTAAGATTACAATTATAAATAAATTTTGATGGGTGATAAATATGTAATAATTAATGACCGAGAATACTTAATTTAAAATTTTTTAAGATATTTAGAGATTTTCACTCAATACTCTAATTCTTTTTTTCACCTGAATATAATATACATTATTAATTTTAAACTCAAATTAATTTTACTGTGGGATTGATTGAAAATAAATAATACTAGTCCAATACTTTATATATGCCTATAACATTCAAAATTTAATTTATAAAAATAAATATGAAAATAAAAGCAAATATAATATTTTAAATGCGAATATCTAGAAAGAAAATTAAAAGAGCAAATAAAATTCACCCAAATTTGAAAGATTTTTATTCAAATCAATTAATTGATTTAAATAATTTTTTTTTTAATTTAAAAAAATTCTCATTTAAATTAATTAATTGAATAATTTAAATAAAAATTTCTAATCTAATATTTAATCATCCACTAATTATGCCTGTTGTCAAATCTACCGATGTCAACCGTCCGTCTAGACCGGCACCATGCGGTGAGATCTCAGATATCGAGTATAGACCTTGCTTAGAATAAATCGAAGGTCTAATATCGCGTCCCCTCCAAAAGTTGGATCTAATAATAATTTCACCAAGTGAGTGCCAATATATATATATATATATCGCCGCAGGCCGCCTCCTCTCCTCGCTGCAACTCCCCAAGAAGTACGCACGTTACGTCCATGGCCACAGCTCGTCACCTCCTCCTCCTCCTCCTCCTTATCATCTGCGCCACCACTATGGCACAGGCGGCATGGACAGTTATCCCTCCTACTGTAGAGGCGAAAGGGCTTATCGAGTCAGTCGTGAGAGAGTGCAACGAAGACTGGTCGAAGGCCCACTTTATCCGGGCACCGCTGGAGTTCACTGATTTGAACGGATTCGATTACAAGAAGATGATTGTTGAACTCTCCTCACCCATTTATTTATCAATTATGAAGAGTTCTATTCCAGATCACTTGGACTTTTATAGTCTCGCTTTTTTTGCCCAGTTGAAGATTACCAAAATCTTCTACGTAGGTAAAACTCGTCACGAGACAACTAGCACGACGAGCGTCATTGCACGCATGCTCGCTGAAGCTGAGTTTGGTGAACTGTTCATCACCACCGTCAAACCTTTTTTAACATATAATTGACTTAAAATTTTAAATTTAATTAAAATTTTTATGTGGCAACAACGGCATATATAGAGGCAAAAAAAAAAAAAAAAATTTATCTATGTTAAGCCACTATCACATAAGTGCCGCATAAGAATCTTAATTAAATTTAAATTTTAGAGTCATTTGTTGGGACTACAAATTAAGTATTTGCTCTTAAGTCAATACTAGAATAATTAATTAATGATGTTCCTCCTGCAGTAGTAATCTGTTCTTGATCTAATTGGAATCATCATTAATTCTTGCATATGATCAATCCATCTCATGATCTATTATATATGATCGATGTTTCTGTCTCATTCTATCCCTCTCTGTTACAAATTCTTATGTATGAATAATTATAAAAGTTATTTGCAAAGTAAAGAGGGCAAAAACTTGCATTATCTTATTTGGTATTATATATATATATATATATATATTTGTACGTTAATTATTTGTCTTATTAATTTTCCATGTGCTACCTACTATTCTTTGATCTTGAATATATATATTGTACATGTGTTGTGCGTGGAATTAATCTGGATGTACATATGAGCATTAATACGATGAGGCTTGGTTAATTATCAGTAAGTCTTATTAGCTAATACCACTTAATTATGCATGTTAACTTCCGTTGAGTATGACTATAATATATGCATACGAAATATTCTGTTTATATCATATATAAATGTCGCCTCTTTAGACATACATTTTCTCTCTCTCTCTCTCTTGCAATCTATTTATTGTGTTACATTCTATTTCAATTTTAACCTTGACATTGAATTAAAGGAAAATGGGATAATTAATATTTATCAACTTTCTATGCTTGCCGGCTTAATAATAAATTAAGTTGCCATTGATCAGAAAAATTAAATTGCATATATAGTATTTAAAATCATCTCATATATATATTGACAAAGTTCCTGTACATTGTTTATATTTTTTTAGCAAATACAAATATTAAATGAATATTTGATATTTCTTCATAAGATCTAGGTGATCAAAATCTATAAGGTAGAGAGCATATGTAATAAATTTAATTCCCAACCGTTTGGCATAAAAGGCCAAATCACAAATTTGAGGTGTTACGTGCAAGAGTAATATCTTCTCTACGATTAAAGAGAATGAGCAACGATGAAGTTATAAGATGAGGGTGCATAGAATACCCCAACTAGAAAGAAGGGCACTCAAATTATACGTTTGGCTTGTAATTACTTTAATTTCTCTTTGCTTTCGTCAAGTGGTATTGTTTTAGTAGGAAAATAAAAGAGTGATAATAATATGTAATATAATTAAATTATAATTTCCAATCAATTTTTTGATGCAACATGTAATTATATTGTTTAGTAAAAAAAATTCAATCTGAGATGAAAATAGAGTTAAAAAAGATATGATATGAATTATCAGTTATGAGTCTTATGACAAAAGGAATTAGAGAGCAGAGGAGGAGGCTTTCTCTACTTGGAAGAGAAGGGAGATAGGGTGCTGAGCCATTAATTCGTTTGCTATGGCAAGAAGTTAGACTATTTGCTAACTAAGTTAGAGTCCTGTGAGCTAATTAAAGAGCCACAAGCCCAAAGAATAGCTTCAGAACAATACTCAAAAGATTGGAGAGAAAGGGAGGAGAATCCAAAAAAAGATAAAAGAAAAAAGTTCTCATATCATATTAAATGAAGGTGTCTATAGTTTATAAAAGGTAAGAGGAACAAGTAGTTCTTATTAATAAGGGATGTCCCAAGTATGAGCTGGCCAACTGATACGCCTGCCTATACCTTAGAACTATCTTCTATTTTGAGGCTTGTTTACAATCTCATACACTACGCTGTAGGAACATGGCTAGATATGTTTGTATTAATTGCACAGAGTAGGAGAATAAAAAAGGAAGAAGAGATCAACTTTGGGCTACTCGTTCGGATGGATTGTTTGACCGGATAATTCAACAAGGCCTCTTGGTTCTAGATGGGCTCTCACTTAGAAAGAATTGTTCAATAACTCCAATGGCTCTAGATGGGCTCTCACTTAGAAAGAGTTGTTCAGTGGCCCCAATGCCAATTGATTAGTCCGTACTCAGGAGTTGTTGAGGAATGCAATTAGCCTTATTTTTGCCACATAGCTGATAAAAACATAGCACGATTTGAACGCATCACATATATATCGAGAATAATAATAGGAATGAAGCGACGTATAAATATAGCCATACATACATAACTTAAATGTGAAACCATACATGTGGCGCATTTTAAAAGCTTTTCCAGTGATGACAAGGCTATATGGAATATGTATTTTGAGAGATGATAGCCAGTTTATTCATATAAATTTGTTGAGAAAACTTTTACTTTCTGATAAGTCTTTACAGGTCTATAAATTAAATTGATGAAAAATTAAATTGATGAAAAATTAAATTAATATTAAAAGACTTAAATGTAATAATTTAACTTTTATAAACCAACATGTAAAATGTCTTACACCTCAAATAAACAATTTCCGCAGGCATTTCATTTGAGTTTATATCCTCAAACATTTATTACAAACGTCTGTTCATAATTAATATATATATTTATGTGGGTAATAATAGAATTACTTGTATTGCTGAGTGATGATTAATTAAATAATTGGTGTGTTATTTAATTAATTTAGTCAGGTTGAAGTTAATTAAATGAAATGATATTTTACATTAAAGATAAAGTTTAATTTAAAATTTTAAATATGTTTATATTTAAAAATAAAAAAATAATTTTATTTTATATTTTACACATATATTAACATAATAATAAATTTGTACCATATTTTCTTATATTTAAATATAATTATTAACTTTATTTCTCATTATAAGTAATTCTAATTAGTAAATAAATTTTTATTTAAATTTAAAATTATAATTTTTTCTAATAACAAACATAAGAGATTGAACTATGAAGATAATATATATATATATATGAGCAAATTACACTCAGGTCTCTGAGATTAACACTTAATAACGCACAGATTCATATTTTTAAAATTATAATATTGGGGTCCTTGAATTTGGGATCGAGAGTAGAAAGAGAGGGGCAAAGAGTAAAATGATAATTTTAAGAAATTTTAGTAATAAAAAATTAAAAATGAGTTTCGATTAATTTTATGTTTAGCCAACTAAACTAAACAAGTGTAAACATAAAAACTAGAGAGCTTTGGTTGATTTTGCAAATTGGACATTGAAATCGAATTAACAAAAAATAAAAGTACGGAAAAAACTGAGAGTTAGATTCAAAGTAAAATTTCTTATTTAACAACTTGAATAAAATAGTAATTACTATTATATTGCATATTTTGAAGATTTAAAATAATTTTAATTTAGGATATTAATATATTTCATTTGGAGCACGAATAAGGAGCAAGAAGAACATGAGTGATTTATAGTTATTCGGCCTTCTCAGTGTTACTAATTGGGATAGGATTCTTAGTTTTCTAAGGTGACAAATACACAGATGAAAGTAACATATCGCAAAGTCATGAGTAGTTTTTGAGCTATATTTATGAAATTATGACGTTAAGATGTCGAGGATACCTTTAATTTAGGGATAAGATAGCGAGACCCAATAGACTAAAGCAGATAATACCTTGATATTTAAGCGGTGGAGTGGTTTGAGAACTAATCAGGTGAAAGTTGGTGGGCCTATAATTCTAAGAACTAAAAGGATGGGCAAGAGGGCGAGTAGCAGACACATGAACAAGAAGTCACATAAAAAAGTGAAGGTAAGTCTTTGAGTTATATATGTGATATGGTAATCTTGAGATATCTAAAAAGATCTAATCTACCAAAATACATTACACCTCATTATTTACGAAACGGAATTTAATAAAATAAATGTTTGATATTTGTTTTAGAAAGTCCAAACTTCTTTCGAAATTAATTTAATATATATTTTTTTTAACTGCAAGGTTGGTGCTTCTCAATCTCATTAATGTACTCCAAACAAGATGATTAATGGTTTGAAAATTTTGTGTCACAAAAAAACTTTATGAGGCTAATGATTTGTTGGGATTTGAAGAAGAATTTATTACAATTTGAGAGAGGTGTGAGATTAAATATTAAAATGGAATTAAAATATAACATTTAAGAAAAAAACAAAAATCAAGCAATAAAAAATGCATTTCTAGTTTCGAACTAGTTCCCAACACGATTTCAATTTGTCCGAGCTGACCGGTTTGTGGTGCTAGTGGGAGCGAAAACGGTCCCTATCCGCCCGCTTATGATTCAAAGTGGTCCAATTGAAACTAATTCAATTTTTTTCTGTTTCATTTTAATCCAATGTGCACACTCCAAGGTGTAGAAGGTTAAGAGGCTTCTCAGTCATCCAAAATAATACTCTACAAATGTATATATTATTATATCTAAAAATTCTTTTATATACTGATAAAATTAATGTATTAGAGAATATTTTAAAGATATTGTTAAGAGTAATCTAGAATATCTCACTACTATTTCTAAATTAAATCAATTATAATCATTATAATCATTCATTTAACGGAGAGATAACTATAAATTATCATCATCCATAACTTTTAACCATAATGAAATTGTGTTTCTAGAAAGATATTTGTAGCTATATAATTGTGATATTATATTTTGTTATTTGAAAAAAAAATCACAGTTTATAAATTTAAAATACTACTAAATTATTAATGTCACAGTACTTCTTCTTTTCCAAGTATTGATGTTGCTTGTCAGATGCAAAAAGATGGAGATTATGATATTTACCTTACATTCTATTTTTTTTAACTTTCACATTGAATTAATAAAAAATGGGATAACTTTAAATAATTTTCTATGCTTGCAAGCTTTAATAATAAAGTTATTTTTGATAAAAAAAATTAAATATATATATATATATTTAATTACTATGAAGTTTGAGATCTTGCTTGCCAGATGCAAAAGAGGGAGCTTCTTATATTTATCTTATAGGCTCCATTTGTCTGCGAATTAAAAATTAACTTGGTTTAATTTTAATCTAATATATCACATCACACATAAAATTTAATATTAAAAATTAACTTTATTTCACATTCTACACACATTACTAAAATAATACTAACTTATATCACATCCCTCACATATCTCAACATAATAACTAACTTTATTTCACATCAATCACAACTTTCAATAAAAAAATATCTCTATCTAAGTTTAATTTTAACCTTCTTAAATTTAACCTTACAAACAAACAAACTTATCTTATTTCTTTTAACATTCACATGAATTAATAAAAAATAGGATAACATTAATCAATTTTCTATACTTGCAAGTTTTAATAATAAAGTTATTATTGATCAAGAGAATTGAATATATATATATATATAAAATTGCTATGGAGTTTCAGATTTTGCTTACCAGACGTAAAAAAGGGAGTTTATTTCATTTGTCTTACATTCTATTTCTTTTAAGCTTCACATTAAATTAATAGAAAATGAGATAATATTAATCAATTTTTCATACGTTAATAAAGTTAATCATTGATTAAGAAAATTGAATATATTAGCTTATTTTTCATTAATTCAATGTGAAGATTAAAACATAAATGAACTATTTCATAATATACTCAGTCCCACATAAAGATTAAAACACAAACAAAAACAAAAACAAAAACAAAAATTCTTCTCTAGCAAAAAGCTAGCCAGACATTGAAGCTGCCGGCAAACTCAGGGAAGGACGATTTTTTAAAAAAAGGTATTATTAATTAATTAATATTAATTATTTTCTTTATTAATTAATTAATATTAATTATTTTAAAGAAATTATCAAAGAAGTATATTTCTGACATCGTCATTTATTTTTTGTTACATAAAGTTACCCGAAAATGAGTCGACTTCTGTCATATGAAAGTCGCCTGAATGACCGTCGACATCTAAGATAAGTCGTCCATTTTTTGGTCAATTTTAATATTATATTTTTTTAAAATTAAATGATATTTAAAAAATATTATTTTAATAATTTCTGAATATAAAATAAAAGTAATTATAAAACATAAATTAATAATAATTTAAAATTACAAAAAAAATAAATAAAAATTTATTAGTTACTAATTAAATAAATCTATTAAAACTTCAACTAATTAATAAAAATTTATAATTAAAATTATATTATGTATACCTATTGAAGAATAATATATATTATAAAAACATAAAAATGCATGTGATTATAATAACATATTTTATTATAATTAAATGTTAGCGTAAAATAGTTATAATTTTATATAAGATAATGATTTATGAAAATATTCATACATAAAATTTAATTTAAAAACTGATTTTAAAATTTATTGTAATATTACTTTTAATCATATCAAAATTTTGAAATTATCCCATATTGCAATCACACATATCACTCTCGAAAAAAAGATTATAAAATAAAAAATAAATAGGCATTTTTATTAAAAAAAAGTGGGGAAATTTTATAATTACATCTCAAAATACATTTTGAACAAAATAAAATTTAAAAAATTAATTTTAATAGCAGTCTAAGTTATATTAATGTATCAAAATTATAATTTATGTTATTTTTAAATTTTAATAATATAAGTGAAAATACATTAAATTTTTTTAATTATTATATAATTTTTTAAATAAAAATATTTAATAAGTATTTATAAATAAATATTATAAATACAAATATTTTAATAAATCATTTTTTTGATAAAATAATAACTACTTTAAGCTAATATTTTAATTATAATAATATTATTATTATTATTATTATTATTATTATTATTTTTTAGCACAATTCGAATATTAAACATAAATAAGTGCAATATGATTGACCTAATAATTATAATGTACTCATAATAACAAAATAAATATAAAAATATAATTAAAAAGTAAGTTTCTTTTTAATAAATTTCTCGTACTACGTCTCAGCTGTCTTTTACATCTTTGGGGATCGTCACCCCCCATGAAGCATATCCAATAGACGCTTTCGCGCCAAATATCATATGAGGAGGACGCATTCGCGCCAAATATCATATGAGGATCTCTAGTGGACACGTATCCACAGCAGATACGTATCTGCTTTGGGGATCTTCACCCCACATGACAGTCGAAAACTGCCAATGGACACCGTCATGCTAAATATCATATACTCGAGCTAAGGCAAATGCGCAATCCCATAGAAATCACATTTAATTTTTAATCTATTGTCGTCTTTAAAATCTTGATTATAAATTTAGTCACATAGCAAGCTCATACACTTGCCTAAATATCATATTATATCTTTGAATGTGACGACAAGTCCGTACACTTGCCCTCCCATAGGTGTCACAAACACAAGTCAACATATTCTCATCGAATGTGACAATAAGTCCGTACACTTGTCCTCCCGTAAGTGTCACAGTCGCGAGTCAACATATTCTCATCGAATGTGACGACAAGTCCGTAAACTTGTCCTCCCATAGGTATCACAGTCGAGAAAAAGAGGCATATCATTATATTATATATTTATCTCTTTATTGAATAAATAAACAGAGTAAATAATTAATTCATAATAATTTACATGCACCATATATTATCCAACTTTTACAATCCACCTTGTACATCTTAACCTCGATAATTTAATTTTAAGTTATCTCTCCTATTGAATCAAATTTCTATAGTAATCCAATAATTTATCTAATAAAAATAATCATAATATCTTCAAAGATATTTTAATCTAAATTAATAAAGATCATTAACTCTCCATATATAATTTGTGAAACCTCAATTAAAATTTGATAAGAATATGATTAGAGTTAATAATATAATTATAATCCACATTTGAGCCTCATATTAAAATGAATTAATTTGAATTATGATCAATTACAAATTTCACATTATTATCGCTTTACGATTATAAAAATATCATCACTATTCGAATCAAATCATCTATCAATAAATCTATTTAGCTTAAATTTTAAACTCTAAATTATCAAAAATTAATTAAATCATCAATCCTCAATATCTCACAGCATTTGAAATCGATTTCATAAGTCGAATTCTTCTAAATATAATAACTAATATCTCTGTCAAAGTAACTCAATTGTTTGGACTTCTAATAATAAAATATATATTTCTAGGCTAATTAATGAAAGCACTATATAAATATGATAAATAATCAAATAATCTAATAATCTCCAAATTTATATTTAATAGCAATCATTTAACATAATAAATCTTCATTTAATCTACATGTGATGATAAGCTCTTTCAAATATAGATTTTTATGTCAAGTTCCTCCAGTAAGATCTCATCTAGAATAAACTTTTTAAAGGAAAATTTCTATATAAAAGTTGTAGTATGCCAAGTCCATTGGATATACCTACGGAGGGCTATTCATGGGGGTGACGATCCCCAAAGATGTAAAAAGCAGCTGAGGCATAGTACGAGAAATCACGAGCCCAAAAGAGTAAAATAAAATTTATTAAAAAGAAATTTACTCGTTAATCATATTTTTATATTTGTTCTGTTATCATGTGTACATTGTAATTATTAGGCTAATCATATTGCACTTGTTTATATTTAGTATTCGGATTGTGCTAATTATCTATTATGCATTTATACTGTTCAATTATTCATAAGAAACTCATGATATACATGCTCATTTATTTGATAGTACTCATGTTATAAATTTTTATTTGATATTTTCTGTTATACATTTGAAGTACGCATAATTGTCATAGTTATTACTATCATGTTATTTATTCATTTGATATAAGTTTATGAATATTGCTGTGTATGCATGTAATAATTCTCTTAAATCTCAAAATAACAAATTTATAATCATGAACTCTTATTAAATATTTTATGTAACTCATAGCTAGTTGATATCTCCTATTGAGTTCTGTTAGTGGACTGACGTCATTTTCAGAAATATTTTAACAGATTTACCACAGACATAAGAGGCATGGGTGAGAGACAATTAAAAAATTATTTTATATTATTTGTGTTTAAAATTTTATTCTTATTTATGGTGTAATGTAGTAATTGCATATTGAGAACGGATTTATATTAAGATATAGTGGAATTATTTAAAGATAAAAAAAAAAGAAATTAGATAACGATCAAAGTAAAAGTTGAGGTCATTACAACCTCGGTGGCAACAATGACCTTATGTTGCTGTAGCCTGGAATGGGAGGTGTGAAGGAAAGATATTTTTGTTATTTTATATTTAAATATTTAATTTAATATAAATTTTATTAAATAAAAAAAATAAATTAAATAAAATGAACCTGTTTGAAATGTTAATGTTAACCTAAGGGATATCATTGAAGAGTTTTTAAAATCGTAAATTTGCTTGATATTAACTAAACCTAAAAAATCTGGATGATATTTACCTATATTTAAAATATATTTATGTGATAATTAAGAAGATGAAATCTACAGATTAAACATGTATTGAAATTTTGGTTAAGTTTAATAAGTGAATTTGAATTATATCACCGGATCATCGAAATAATTGAGCTTCCAATATACCAGATCTGGGTAATACCCAATCATCCTTTTCTTCCCCGTTGACTTCACCCATGAGCATCCATAATCAGAATCCACTTCACCACTTATAGAGCCGAACGAATAAATTCAGATTGAATGGATGATTTTAGCTTTAACTCGATTATGAGTGACATTTGATTTGGTGGGTATAGTTGATTTTAAAGTGATCAATGAGCCATGAGGGAGGAACAACAACAGGTTGAGTTAACCCACTTGGCTAGAGATTTAGATTTTGGCTAATTGATTATTTTCATATACAAGTTTGATTGATTGGAGATTTGAGAGATAATTTGAAAGACAAAAATTTGCCACATTTATATGAATTTGTATTTTATTTATTTACCAAGGACTTTGTTTTCTACATTTATTTGTATTTTACAAGTTCGATCTCACGTAGTCTCTATAAAAAAAGATTGCCTATTATTCTAATTCTAAATTTATTATTAATGAAAATTTGAGTTGAGTGAGACCGTAATTCGTATGAATCGATATCTTGAAAAGAAAGGGTAAGAAGCTTTCGATGAGAATCCTCAAAATCTCAGTTCTCAGTTAGAAAAAAAAAAAAAATCTCTCTCCACCCATGGTTGATCTTCAACCTTGCTGCTCGCCTTAGCCCAACTTTGGCTAGACTGTGGCCACAGCACTCCTAACCATTGCCATGCTAGAGTTTTGATGTCCATTCTCAACAAAGTGACTCCGCCTTTAATTTGTCAACTTTGTGAAGAGATCATCTCCAGCCAAGGTCAGTGCCACATTTTGTTTATAAATTGGTACATGAATACATACATATACACACATAGATATGCATGCACGTATGCATATGTGTGTATACACGCATAGATATATGTCTGTACATCTACACACATATTACTGAGATACATATGGAGAATTATCTAAGATTAGATATTTAACATAAATTGTGGTATTAATATACAATTGATAATCCTTACTCATTAACCTAGGCATTTGAGTTAATAGTTATTCATCAATTATATATTGGGCCCAACTTGAAGTCCCTTATGGTAACTCCCATAACAAGTGGTATCAGAGTCGATGGTTCGATTGGAACTTGAGTGGTCAAGTAGTTCATGCATCCATATGTCTTGTTTTCTCTACCATAATTGAGAAATTATAAAAGCAAGTGACTCCCACTGTGCCTCTGGTGATTAAGTGGGCTCTTGAGAAGCATGCACTTAGATGGTCCATTGGATAGAAAAAAATTCAATGTAGATGGATTTTCATGTGAGGGAAAATTTGTTAAGATACACATGAAGAATTGTCCTACATTAGATATTCAACACAAGTTATGATGTTAATATACAATTGAAGATTCTTACCGATTGGTCTAAACTTTTAAGTCAATAGGTATTCATCAATTGTATATAGAGCCTAATTTGGGCTCCCACATGAAAACTCTCCTAACACATATATATAATATAAACAGAATACACACACACATATATATATATATATATATATATATGAATATAATTGATAAAAAACTTTTCTTGTAACAACTACCTTGAAAAGGAGTAGCTATGGTGATCCACCTGTTGATATATTTCGTAAATACCTAGTATGTCATAATACCTTATAAGCTTTGCAATACCGAAATTCATACCAAAATCTGAATTTTTAGAAACATTATAAAAGGAATACAAAAGGAACATATGACATTTATGAAAACACGTACATTTTTATAAAGGCAGATAAAGCATCGAACAAGTAGCCCTCCCATTGAGTGTGAAATAATATTTACCTTTTTCCCTCCAGAAGCTTTATAAGCAGTTTGTAACTTCATTTTCAAACCATTCATTGCTTGGTCAATCCTGCAGAAAAAAGGGACCATCTAAAATCATTTGACATTCCTAGAGAATAAAGTCCAGTAAATACTAACTTTAGTGCATAGTATTAACTTTGGAGAGTTTTGCAAGCTTATCAAACAATCAAAGGATAATTCACCTATTACTTTGACGAAAGTCATAACCATATCCAAAGAGCGTGCTCCCTTTCTTGTATCCACAGTCAATAAGCATGTCAATCATGTCATGAAAATGGTATACATCAGTGACGTGCAGTAATTTTACCCACTAGAAAAAAAAGAAAAGAAAATGTCAGTTAAGCTGGAGCAAACAATTAGAAGGATAGTAATATATTAAAAAAGAACCATTACAAGAGGTTAAGTTTATGAGACAACACATAATTCATCCCCTGTAATGCAACGAGTCTTAATTATCATGTTCAATTGGTCATCAATGGCTCAAAGCCCAATTTTTAGTGTTGGTGTACACATATACCGACTGGAGGTTAAGTTTAACTGGCAATATGCTTTATGAGGCAACATGTTCCATACAACTAAAAGTGCAACTGAACAAAAGAAAGTTGGCAAGAGCTTGAACTGTAAGATTAAAATAATTAAATAAATAAATATATCAAACATGATTTCTTAAGCTTATTATATTAACAGGAACATAAATGTTACTCATTACTTGAAGAATGGTCAGAGTTTCAAGATTGATTCAAAGAGGGATATTTCGACTGAGTGCCATACTTTTGGTTGAGGCATCCCTCATTATGAGGAAGAAGACGAGGAAGTCAAGGAGGTTGCCAAAGAAAGATTCTCAAACATATTCCTAGATGGAGTCTTCGAGATGGTCATCCATTGAGACAACAAGTTAAGATGAAGAGAATTGTCAAAGAACAAAAGACTACAACATGATGTAAGAGTCAAAACATGTTTTCCTATGACGATTAGTGCAGAGCTGCAATTCTCTGAAAAGTCATCCTTGAGCTCACAGCAAAGCATGGGAGCTTGGTCAATAATTATAACAAGTCAGCAAGCATGCTTGTAGAAGGCATAAGATTGACGTGTTCGTTACATGATATTCATGATGAGTCATTCAGCTTCACTACAAAAGGTAGAAGGTTGAAGAGAATAAACATACTTGAACTAAGGGGAGGTATTTTTGCTGTGAGTGATCCACGGAGAGCTCCTCGAAGATCCAATACCGACGACGGTTGCTGAGGTGAAGCCAAGTCCAGAGACTATGCAAGGATCATCCGCTATAAGTCTTTAAAAGACAAAAAAAGATGGTGAGAGTAGACAATTGCCATCTCCTCTTTATTATCCCTCCAAGGTTTTAATCGGGCCTAGCAATAGAATCCAGGTTTAATTAGTTGCCTAGATCATGGCAATTCTCGTTCTAAGTCCCATGTCAAATCCTATATCAATATAATAAATGTTTTATGTCTTGGGGTAGTACTACTTAGAGTCTGAAGACTATTATATTTCTTTTGAGCTTGTACAAGATCCTATAACCCAAAGTTGAATAAAGATTAGTTGTTAGCCTCTGGTTGTTTGTTTGTAAAGTTAAATTTAACAAGGTTAAAATTAAACCTAGATAGAGATTTTTTTTTTATTAAAAATTGTGAATGATGTGAAATAAAATTAGTCATTATGTTGAGGGATGTGATATAAAGTTAATTATTATGTTGGGATATGTGAAGGATGTGATATAAGTTAGTTATTATTTTAGTAATATGTGTAGGATGTGAAATAAAGTTAATTTTTAATATTAAATTTTATGTGTGATGTGATATGTCAGGTTAAAATTAAACCAGGTTAATTTTTAATTTGAAAACAAACAGGGCAAAGGATGTGGTCAATAATACTTTGTTTGACTAGATTGTTAAAAATCTTGTAACAACACTTTGAGGCACAAAAAAGCAAGTTTTGCAAGGTAAAAGTGGCAGCAATGGTATTATGTCACTATTATCCCTTCAAATGCTACAGCAGCTTATGATCACTCACAAAATTGCCACATTTATACTGGGATGCAAGCATTCAAAGCTTAAACATACAACTCAAAGAATGATGCGGGAGCATTAAACAAAGAGAAGTCATTAGCGATCTGCCCCATGCACTAAACAAAGCCAATCCCCTCTTTTCCACCAACCAAAACTCAAAGCTACTGACAACTCAAACTGCATTATACAACAACAGAGGAAACAACTATCAGACCCAGCTCAGCTTACCCAAGCGGGATCAAGAATGTCAATGGCATGGAGCCCGTAATCATCTTCTGGGACTACAATCTCAACATCAGGATTGAGTGTCTCCGTGTAACCTGCCCACAACCAATTCCACTGTTAGAGCATACATAGAGCAGAAGTGAATGGAGAATTTCAGCGGGAAAGGGAAGAGCAGAAAGGGGGCGGGAACTGACTACCTGTCTCCGGGTTGTAGATGGACCAAAGGCACTTCTTAAACTCGTAATTCGAGAAGAGGATTCGCACCCAAACGCGCATCTGGGACCCCTTGTCCTTGCGCTTAGAGTTCAGAATCGAATCGAACCGCCAATCCCGGAAACAAGCAGAACCGGCTCCCTGACCTCCTCGTCGGAGCCATACCGCCTTCGCCGCTGCCGGCCGAAGCACGGCAGCCCAATGCCGCAGTGGCCGAACATCCCCGCTCCAATCGCTAGGTTTCAGCGAAGGAGCAGTGAAGGAAGGAGAGCACAGCTCGCTGATGCTTCCCCCCAACTCCGAGGAAAAATTATTGCAGTCGGACCTAACAGGTAGATTTCCAGCTTGCAGGTCCCACGGCTCGACATACAAAATAATTTTTAGGAATACTTAACTGTATGTTAAGCTATTTAATTTTATTTATATTTTATTTATTTATTTTTAATTAATTATATTATGTACATATAAAATATTATAAAATTTTATATTCACATATTTAAGTTAAAATTCAGTCAAAATTTATTTTAAAAAAATATTTTATTAGTAAATCATTAAAATTATATTTTTATTTTTAATGATATTTTTTTTCTCAATGCCACACTAAAGCGCCGATTTATTCTAAAATCAATTCACGTCGAAGATGTCTCTTTTCCTTGTCACTACTTAAACATTAATGTTTTAAGATTTTTACTCAAAATATATTTAAATATCTTTTAAATAATATAATGAACGATTCAGATTTTTTATAACCTAACTACAGTTAGGTTATTAGAAAATTATGATTACTCATTATAATAGAAATAAGTTAAAATGTGTATGTAAAATTTTATAATATTTTGAGTGTGGATAGCGTAATTAACTAAGAATGGATGAGTAAAATATAAATAAAACTAAATGGTGTGGCATGTAAGTAATTATTCTTAATTTTTATCACATATGTATCATAAAATATCTCACACATAACAGATTTTATCATATATGTATTATAATATATATCATATATAGCAAGTTTACTCACATATATACTATATTATATTTTATATGTAGTAATTTTTATCACATATGTATTATATGTAGCAATTTTGGTGGACTGTTATGATATATATGTGATAAAAATTGCTACGTATAAGATATATTATGATACATATGTGAACAAAATTGCTACGTATGAGATATATTATGATACATGTATGATAAAATCTGCTACGTGTGAGATATATTATAATACATATGTGATAAAAATTACGATGTATGCTGAGCCGTGATAGTGGGACCGCACACTGGTGTCGCACGCCGAATGGCTGCTGTAAAATCTATATATTAGACTGTCCGACTGCAATAAGTTCTCCCAATATGAAAGGCCGGAAAAGCCCTCTCTCTTTCACTTGCTCGCTCTGGGTCAGAGAATGAGGAAGGTGACCAAAGAAAAATTGAATTGCGAAGGAGCACCGTAGTACCAGGATAATTTTGTAAAGATTAAATATCAATTAATTAATTATTTCAAAATTTTTTAAATGAGATTTGACATTAAAATTTTAATTAAATTTTTTTATTTAATTTATATTTTTTAATAAAATTTATATTTAAATTAAATATATAAATACAAAAAACAAAAATACTCATCCGCTCTCTCCCACCTCCAAACAGTATAAGGGGGCGTTCCCATGGACAACAGCTACACGTGGAACCAACACATGCAACGAGCCAAACCTGTGTGTGAGGGACGGCGCAATGCACCTTGCTTGTGTAGTAGCCCAAGGGCGGATCCAGCCTTTAATAAGAGGGTGCAATTGCACCCCCTAAATCTTCTTTAATTATATATATATAATCTTCTATAAATTTTATATATAGGATAAATTTCATTGAGATTTTTGAGGTCAAATGGGCAATGCAAATTAATTCTAAGTTTTTTAAGACCTTAATATTAATCTATGAAATTGTAAAAACTCTATAGTTTTGATCTCAATTAAGATTTAATTGTTAATTTTTTTATAAAGATGTTGTATAATTAATTTTATTTGTTAACTCTATGATTTTTTAGAATATAATTTTAAAAATATTAATATTAATATTTTTTATTTTTAATGTATATAAATAAAGAAATTAGAAAATTTAAATTTTAAAAAAATAAAAAAAGAGTGTAATAAAATTTTGAAATATGTAAATGATTTAAAGTAGTAAAAAATGATCAAATTTCATATTTTTAATCAAAAAATAGTAAAAATAATGCTATTTTAAAAGAGAACTAAAACTGCAGTACCATCACAATGCAGGACCCAAATAAAGTTTTTAAAAATTTAAATCAATTTACAATGTTCTTCTAACCTCGAAAGCGTAGATGCAATTTACTCTATTATTTATAATGTAATATAATAATAATTTTAATTAATTAATTATTAATTATGTATTATATTCATTGTCGCACCATATTACATTACTACTATTCTTTAGCCACTTGAGTCGGTTCTTCTCTAAAGTGAAATTTTAGCCATCAGTAGTTGATTCACAATGAGCCAGCCCTCCATCGATTCTCATTGATTTTCGCATCGCTAGTAGTCAATTCATGTCGCCTCCATCGTTAGGCTCCCGTTGGTCACCTCCGCCTCCATCTAGCCTTCTTTATCGAGTCAGCACTTCGTCCAACGATCTTTGTTCAGCCTTCTGCTTCGAACTAATCTCTTGCACCTCTTTTTTCTTCTTTCTCATAATTGTCGGCCTCACCTGACCTCCCGGTCCGAGATCTTGGCTCCGCTACTGTAGTAGCCTGTGCGTGCAGGTCCATCGCGACGCCTGCGGGCACCATATCACCTATGTCAACCCTACGAGCGGTAGCTGCACGAGTGACCAACGCCGCCACGATGCAATCTAGAAGTGGGAGAAAGCGAGATAATATTTTATTCCTTTTATATTTATCAATTGTATTTAAATATAAATTCTATTTTAAAAATAAAAAATATAAATTAAATAGTAATGATTCAATTGAAATTTTATTATCAATCTTATAGACCTTATTAAATAGTTTTTAAAATACTTTATCTACTTAATATTACCTCAAACTTCAATGACTTAGATAACATTTATTCTTTTGTAAATAATAGTTTATTGAAAAAATATGTAAGAAAAAGTTCTAGAAATAATATCAAAATAATCACATGAAATAGTTAGACCGATACGATAAAACATAAAGGAAGAGGCTATTAGCCCCAACTCGCTTTCAATTGAAATATGATTCAAACAAATCTTACAAAAAAAAAGTTCCAAGAATTAAACAAACAGAAGTGTTCAATGCGAATTATTGAAAATAAATATTAGATGTTTGACGAAGTATGTAAGTGTTTTTCAATTTTACAAGTAGCGGCACGATAAAATTTTCTATAGAAATGATCAACCAAAACAATAATAATTACAAATGCTAATGCTTAAATAACATTAACATCTAGCTAGAAACCACTGTCTTTAAATTGATCAAAAGTTAAAAAAAAAATAAATACATAAAGATTTAGGTGAGAAGCATTTTTTCGATTCGAAAATCTAATCATTGTTCATCACTTGTGTATCACAATGGGCGGTGAGTCTGTGCACACATGGTGGGTGCACTAAACAATTTGGCGATCGAACTTAATATTTTTTCAATAAGCTAAGCAGTTTATTCTCGAAATATTTTATATTTCATACCAAATTTTTTAGGTCAAATAGTTTTCTAAATTCTAGATATTATGGTAGGCTAGAAAAAAAAAGGGATAATTACCACGTCATATAATTTAATTTTATTTATGCCTTATCCATATATTCTTAATTAATTATACTATGCACACTCAAAATATTGTAAAAACTTACATACACACATTTGAGTTAAAACTTAATCAAAATCTATTTGAAAAAAAAATATTCTGTTAATAAATCATTAAAATTATATTTTTACTCTTAATAGCATATATTTTTCTTTTCCTCAATATCACACTAAAATGCTGATTTGTCCTAAAATTAATTCACATCGCGGATGTCTTTTTCCTTTCCCGCCACCTAAACATTAAGGTTTTAGGATTTTCACTCAAAATATATTTAAATATTCCTTAAAATAATATGATGAACGGCTCAAATTTTTTGTAATCTAACTATAATTAGGTTATTGAAAAATTATGATTACTCATTATAATAGAAATAAGTTAAAATATGTGTATATAAGATTTTATAATGTTTTGAATGTGCATAGCGTAATTAACTAAGAATGAATAAGTAAGACATAAATAAAACTAAATAGTGTGTCATGTAGGTAATTATCTAAAAAAAAAATACTTAGGCGGTCTACTGCTCCGCAGGTGCGTCGTATAGAAAACATGCACCCTAACTCACATCTTTTTCTTTTTTAATTTTTTTTATTCTAATCCACATCTTAATTAAACTGCAATTAATTTACTCTTTGAAGATATTTGTTTGCAATTGTTGAAATTAAATATCCCCATGTGCGGTTTATTATATAATTGATCTTTTTCCTTATATTCAGTTAACTGTTAACTAAATATTCAATAAATTGGATTAATGCCCAATTAATGTTATCAATAAATACAACAATAGAATCACAAAATAAATAAGTACAATGAACTTCATTTTTTTTAAAAAAAAAACTCAAAAAAAAAAATTGATGATAGAAGATAAGATTGTGATAATGGACTCACAATTTAGCTTTGGATAAATTGCATTTGGGCCTTCGAGATTTGAAGTGCACAAATTAGTTTTTATTTTTTAAAAATTTCAATTTAAGTTTCTAAGATTATAAAAATATTACTATTTAGTTACAATTAAATCATAATTATTAATTTTTAACTAAAATTATTATCAATCTTTAATTTTTTATTTTTGAAAATATAATTTTGAAATATCAATATTTATAATTTTTTATGATGTATAACAAGTTTCGTATATATTTAGAGAGATACTATATACATAAATAAATTTACATATTTAAATATGGAAAAATACATATAAATGCATGTATAATTGTTCATAATATCAATGGTATTACCTATGCTATTCAATCATATAGGAGTATGAAATTGAACTTTTAACAGAGATGCAACACACTCCTAGGTGATCGTTGTGAACAATCTTTTTCATTTTAGATATATAGGTTCATACTGTCATACAATCTCATCCTATATGAGTACAAAATCTTAACAGAGATACGTGTTTTGTACTGATCGTATAATTTCACAAAATTCTACTGCAAATGTCTTGACAGGGACGACATTATATTCTTATACGATTTTAATCTATAATTTCACGAAGGTCTTGAAAGAAATGAATTTGTGTTCCTTAACAACTTGATCATAAAATCCCTAAACAGAGAGGTCCATTAGTGGATCCTAACATTTTTTTTTTACTTCAAAAAAAGAGTTTAAAAAAAACAGAAATGAGCCTTTTGGCCCAGTACATTAGTAAAAGTATTCATTGAAGCAATGGGCCTTCCTTCTATTGAAGCCCAAGTCCATTTAACCCTTATTGGGCCTAATCTAGAAATCTAGCTATCCCTTAATCTTCCCTCCCAATTAAATTTATAGATGTGATTTTTTATAGAATAATTTATAAAAGTGATTTCAAAAAAAAGAAATGCTAACCAGAGGGGAGGCTACTCGTGTTAAAAATATCTGAAATTTAGAAATTATTCGGAACTTATTCGGAGCTCATTTAGATTTTTAATATGCTTAAAATCAGTTTAAAAATTTTGAGTCGTATCATATGCTAAGGCCATTGAATCAAAATTCATTTAATGCCGATTTCGAGTCGACTCTGGCTCACTCGAAGTCAACCTATTTATGACTCATACTAATATAAGCTCGACCCATGTGTGATTAAGCCTAGTCGGGTTTAGGTCAGGTTCATGAGAAATTAAAAAGTGCCACTTTAATATTAAACTAAATAACAATAATTGCTGGATATAGAATATAGATTTTTAAAAATTATTAACATTCAAGTAATACTAATATCTAAATTAGGTTGAACCAAATATCTCCTAATTAAAATTTTAATTTTACATCGAGTTTGATACGAGCCTAGTAAAATTCTTTCGATTTCAAGTTGTTAGATTTTTGAGTAAAAATAAGCCTAATTATAAGCTATATTTTTATGAAATATCTATTATTCATATTAAATATATTAAAATATAATATCATAAATTCACTTTTAATTTCCATGCATATATTTCTAATACCAACTCTTTTAAATAAAATATTATACCATATTTTATATATAAAAATATATTAATTAATTCTATTTTGAAAGATTCTAAATATGTATATTTTTATACATATAAAGTTGATTAAGAGTTGAATTGATTTTATTTCGAGCAAGCTAACTTCAAGTCAGAATAAAATTAATTTAATTTCAAATCGAGTAAAATACAAGCGAGTTTTAATTTAATAATCTCATATTCGGCGAAAAATGCTCAGTATATTATATTTCTTAGAATAAAATAATCTTTAAATTCAAAGCTGTTTTTCTTTCACAATGAAATGTGAGCTAGACTTTAGACATTTGGATTGCATGCTTCAAAATAAACTGACAATAAAAACAAATTTTGATGTCAATTTTTTTTTTTTTTTGAAAAGAAGGACGGCATGCATCACGCCATTTGTTTGGTTCTTAAAAATATGCCAAGAGATAATTTCAAAATAAAAAAGAAAGAAAATATGCCAAAAAAATACAGCTTGCAATTGTGCTCAAAGTCTAATTTTTCTTTGAAAATATCTTGAATTTCAGATGCTTTAATTCAAGAATGATTCATATATATAAATTATTCTCTTTAGTTTAATAATTAATTTAAAATTAATTAATTTACATTTTATTTTAGAGACATATTGAATATATATGTAAGTAAGAAACAATACAAATGTCATTTAATAGTTATTTTTATCTAGTATAAATATTTTTTTGAATTTCAGATGCTTTAATTCAAGAATGATTCATATATAAATTATTCTCTTTAGTTTAATAATTAATTTAAAATTAATTAGTTTACATTTTATTTTAAAGACATATTGAATATATATGTAAGTAAAAAATAATACAAATGTCATTTAATAGTTATTTTTGTCTAGTATAAATATTTTCTTGAATTTCAGATGCTTTAATTCAAGAATGATTCATATATAAATTATTCTCTTTAGTTTAATAATTAATTTAAAATTAATTAGTTTACATTTTATTTTAAAGACATATTGAATATATATGTAAGTAAAAAATAATACAAATGTCATTTAATAGTTATTTTTGTCTAGTATAAATATTTTCTTGAATTTCAGATGCTTTAATTCAAGAATGATTCATATATAAATTATTCTCTTTAATTTAATAATTAATTTAAAATTAATTAATTTACATTTTATTTTAAAGACATATTGAATATATATGTAAGTAAGAAACAATACAAATGTCATTTAATAGTTATTTTTGTCTAGTATAAATATTTTCTTGAACTTCAGATGCTTTAATTCAAGAATGATTCATAT